>JAOTAV010010650.1:0-27217 GCA_026546445.1 Cyclargus thomasi | reverse complement strand
TAAAACCACCTGCGATTTGCCTTCAGCCGCTTAAGGAGGGGTGTCCCGGATCTGTCTAACACAGGACCACCCCTCCGTAACTAACTAACCTAACCTAACCTAACCTAACCAACACAAAAAGAATTTTTCAATTTCGCCCCGTAGTTCATGAGATTAGCGCGTTCCAACAAACTCTTTAGCTTTATATTATTAATAGCATAGATATGCATAAGCGCCTAACGTTGTAGTATAGAGAATATGCTTCTTTCTTTAAATAAATCTATCGTTATTAAAAAACGACGTAGGTAGTCCAATCAGCTTTCTGATAAAATTGAAAACAATAAAGTTACAAAACTTTAAAATAGTCAGAAAGAGAGATCCGATATTGATTGAGACGTCAAAGTCACACAAAGTAAGCTGCACACAAAGTTCATACTAAACATAGAGGAATAAATTACGTTTTGAGAAAAAAAAAATGAGTAGAAAACTTAAATCGCTAAAGTTCGTCATTTCTTAAGTTAGAGACCTAAAATTTTGTTTCTGAGCTGCTGCTGATTCAAAATAAATGAATCTGTTTAAGCGTTTTATGAAATTTTACTTCCAGAGGTTGAAGTAGGGGTTGAAAGTTTGTATGAAAATACTTCTTAATGCTATCGAAGCCGCGGGAAAAAGCTTACGGCGAATAAAGTGTAAGCACCGTAACTGTCTTCTGCCATGTCTCAGCCCTGAATATCAACAACCCTTGATCAACCCCTAATCCATACACTTTTGGAAATATCCAAAAAGCATTAAAACAACAAATGGTAAGTGAAACCTATCACAATAATATATTACTGAAACCGTATAAAAATTGATTAAGTCGTTCTGAGAAATATATGAAGAAGACAGACAGACAAGACGGAAATTAAAAACACTGTTGAGTTATGAGTATATGTATAAACATTTATCTTTAAGGAGCGTCTTATAACTTTCTATGTATATCGTTTTTGTTACTATGGCTATGACATGTCAGTCGTCAGATCTACCGGTTACTACGTCGGCTCATGCGCAGATCTCGTTCAATTTCATACTGACGGTACTCCGTTCTCTCAAGAAAGTCTCGACGATCGAGATATCTGAAAATAAAAATAAGTTGTATATGTTATGGCGGTTGTACAATCTCGCCGAGACACAGCAAGACCGCCAAAAGAGTGAGAGAGTGTAAATTGGTGCACTCTCTCTCTGTTAGCCTCGAGCAAGTTTCTCTCTCTCCGGGAGTGTACAGCCAGCGTAAGATATTCCCATAATATGACAAATAATTTTGCACGTCGAAGAGCCATGCTTCATGGGGCGAATGGGCCGGCGCGAAAGGAGAATTACCACGGCCTCTCAGACAGCCAGTTTTAAACTGGGCTTGCTATTCCTTTTTCGTTTAAAAGGCTGGCAACGCACTTGCCACTCTAATATAACGAGTGTAAAATGTCAATAGGCGATGGTAGTAGCCCTAAACCAGGTTGCCCGTGAGCTCGTTTGCCACAAAATATTCTAATAAAAAATACTACCAACAATCTTTCTTACCCAGCTTTCCCTTTGTTGTGACTCACGATCTCGTCTTCGATGCCTTCGTCCTTTTTAAACGTGTTCCAGTCGAGTTTCGATTTTTCTAACGTCGATAGTTTATTCTTCTTGTTGATTTGGTCGAGAATACCGGAAATTCCACCGCCTTTTTTTATGCTAGGAGCTTGTGGTTGGCTTACTGTAAAATATAAATGCCTATTATCTATATATATAATATTAATACGCGAGCGGAAAACTTTATACCCCTTTTTACGAAGGACGCGTAGATATAAAAGCACGCTCCCAGTTAATATTAATATGGAGGAGGAGCGTGGAATACCAATATTATTTTAAAATATGGTTTAATTTTGGATATTTTAAATAAAACGCTACGCATACTATAATATTTTGACATCACACGATAATCGTACACGAAATACTCTTTTGTTTATGGTTTTAGTATGTGTTTTTTCTTTCAAAAAACTTAATGGCCTAGTTACGACGCTTTTATAGCAAATTAAAGTCGCTGATTGAATTAAGAATATATTATACTTTTTATAGCTCTTCTACACGACGGATTTTAATATTTTTATAAAAATGTAAATAATATTTGAAAGATTATCTTTCCAATATTATTTACACTGAAGTTCAGGGAGTTAACGTTTAATAAACTTATATACAAAAACTACTAAAAGGACTTCAATAAACAAAGTACTTTAGTCACATGTAGTAAAGAGGTTTTGTAATAAGGCTTTTTTAATATCGGAGGCGCGATTAAGAAGAAAAAGACAACCATCTTCAAAACTAAATACACTCCAAGCATTATAATAATAATAATTAAATGGATCTTTACCTGAAGGAGAACTGTCATCAGATTTGATTTTTTCTACCACAACATTATTTTCTACGACAATTTTCTCTCCGGCGAAATCGAAAATACGCCTTTCCCGTTCTTTGTCATCTTCTTTTGACTTTGTAGATATTTTATTTGTGGTAATTTTATTGGGTACAGCTGTAGGTGTCGGTGTATCTTTAATTTCCTTAGGCTTTGGCCTAGTATCCGTTCCTTCCAAGAATTTCGCCCACAGATCATCCTCTCTCTTTTTCTCTTCTTCTGGGTCAACTTTCTCTTCGATTACTTTTTCTTCCTCCTCTTCGACAATTTCTGTTTCATTATTTCTGGTTTTTATTTTCTTTTTGCCCTTGCCTTTTGAAGTTGCTTTTCTCTTTTTAGCTTTGTGTTCCTGTTCATTTTCATACTGTTGTTCAGTTTCTTCGTCAGCAGATTCCTCTTCTGAGAGTTGTTCAGGTTCCCCTGGCACATATTCTTCATCACTTTCGCTACCGGACGACATCTGAAAAACAAAGATTACGTATTTTAAAGTTTTTTTTCGCAATCTTTTCGTATGTCACAATAAAAACCAGGTTTAATACTAACCAGAAAATATTAGATACATAGTTTAACCACATTTAATTACCATACTGCTAGAACTTAAGTCTTCAATTGCGTAAGGTATAGAATTAACAATTTAAATAATATATTTTTAATTAATTATATTTAAAAGACATGATATTTTTATGGACTTTTTAAATAAATTTAAAGTGAAATATATATCAGGTAATAATTATTATTGAGGATTACTTCACTATCCTACAAACTATTTTCAACAGTTTGCACACCAAAATGAAATAAAAACATAAATTTAAATTAGGCATTTATTTAAAACAAAAAATATTTATACAAACAGTAATTAGGGACAGTTAAAAATTCCCTAAACTAAAACATTCACACAAATTTTCTTTTGTTTCTATTTCTGTTTTTAACATTAGATACTTCATAGAAGTTGCTTCCAGTTTTGGTACGTTTCTGTGCCCTTTCCAGTGCTCTTCTCTGTTTTGCTGTCATTTTTCTTTTGTCTGTTTCTCCATTGATTTTAGTTTTCTTGTTCTTTTGGGATACTTCTTCAACTGTGAATGTGCCACTTGCTGCAGCTAATCGTTTCCTTTTCATTTCCTTTACCTCTTCTGGTTTGTGTGTCAAATAATCCTCGACATCACTGTTAACCTCCTCATTGTCACTGTAAAAAGCACTAATGTCTGAGTCACTATCATCCTCATTAGATTTTGTATCATCACCTTCCTTTTCTTGAGCACCATTCTCACTTAGAGATTTATTTTCTTCACCTTCTTCATCAATCCCCTTCAATTCTTCTGGTATTTCTACACTTTGAAGAGGTTTGATATCATCTTCATTATCAAATTGTAATCCAACTCTTATCTTGGCAAAATCTTGTGCAATCACTAAGTTGTTGACAACAAGACTGGGTTTCTCACTGTTTTCATTTTCTTTTCCTTCCTCTTCAGTTTCTGCTGATACAGGTTTATCCTCCTTCTTAGCTTGTTGTTGAGGTTCCTTTGTATTGTCATTACCATCTAATTGGTTTTGCTTTGAAAGAGGAACTTCATAACCTTCAGGTGCAACATAAAATGGTAATTTTCCTCTCTGCCAATCATTCAGAACCATTTTTGCAACCTGGTTTATATCTGGTTCACCCTTTTTTAATAACTTTCCAGTCCTAGCAGCCATTTTTTCCAAAAATTCCATAGCAGAATTCCAGCCATCAACCTTATAGGTTTTAATTAAGTAATCTTTACGTACCCGTTTGATTACTTCTTCTATGTAATCCTCTGGATTTTGTACTAGTTCAACTCTAACTACACCCTTTAAAACTTTTTCTGTGTCTGTTTCTGCTGATGGATAAACAACACCTGGACAGTCAATTAAGTATATCCTTTTCATAAGAGTGATATACTGCCACACCTTTGTTTCACCTGCAATTGGAGCAACCTTACACACTTTTTTGGATCTCAATGTATTGATCACAGAAGATTTCCCAACATTAGGGTAGCCTATGAAACCCACACTTATTTGCTTCTTGTCAATGTGCAATTTTCCAAATTGACGAAGAAGATTAATGAGGGATCCTTTACCAAATGGATGAGTCAATGAAGCGTGGAAAGCGACAGTCGGATACTCAGCACTCAATATAGCGACCCACCTTTGAGTAACCCAATTTGGAACTAAATCAACTTTGTTCAAAATAAAAATCAAATGTTTGTGTGGTTTTTCTTTTCTGAGAAATTTCTCTATGTATGGACAGCGTGTACCCATGGGATCGCGAGCATCCAGAACTTGCAGCAGCACATCTGACGAATCAATAACTTTGTACAGCTCATTCCATATCCTCTTACTCATGCCAGCACCAAATATCCACTCTCGCTGACCGTCCCGCACTCCGCCATCATCCCTGACTCTATCCACGTCTTTGGATTCATCATATTTTTCAGAACTGTCTTCAACAGCTTTAGAAAATGTTTGCAAGTCACTAAATTTTAAATTGACCCTTTTCCTTTGTTTTTTAGGTCCAAATGTTTTATCAAATCCTTCTGTATCTAGTAAATGTACTCTGGCATGTTTAGCTTTCTCGTTTAGCAATGTAATAGGTAAGTTTGTAGGTTTCATTACAACTTGATAGGGATTCTTCACTGCTGCACCAAATTCATCTTGAAACTTTTGGAGGGCGTTCTGAGAAATAACACGCGAGTTACCGAACCATTTCTGGTTTGGTTCTACGCGAGCTTGTGTGCCAGAAGGAAGCCAGCCTTGGAAAGGAGCTGGGGTCAAAATTTTTCCAGTCTTATCTCTTTTAGCTTTAAAATTACGGTACATCTGCAACCTTTTGATGGTTCCTTTTGTTCTTGGTTTACCAACACCTTTTAACCCTTCAGTCGGTCTGTCTGGATTCATGGAATGTCCAGATTTGTTGAACCCCTCTTTGCGGGGAGCACCCGGTGTGGATCGCACTTTACCCATATTTTGTATTCACTGTTCCACTGTTAAAAACAATAAAAGCACACGACTTATATTATAACCAAAAAATAAGGTTAGGAGAACCACGGTCAACAATGTTTTATTTGACGCGAGTAATGTGAAGTTGGCAGTGGGTACTAGAATGTTGATCAAATCTCGCTGAGTATTAAAACATGAATTTACATTTAACATAAAAAATTCGATTACCAACCTTATAAACTATTTTTCAAAATATTATGTTAGTTTCGTATATATTACTTGAAATTGAAACAACTTAGCGGACGCAAAAATTATTTGATCAATGTTAAACGTACTAGAAGTCGATTGTCAATTGTCAAATAACAAATTAAGCTTTATCAGCTAACTTCATGATAGTTGATGATAGTCGTCGAGCCGCACACAGACTAATAAGGGATATTTTTCTTTTTTTTAATTTATGGCTCCTTAGTGAATTGCCAATTGACATTGACCAGTCTGGCGGTGACCGCCTTTCAGAATGGTATAATGAAAATACAAGGGTACGGTGAAGTTGCTAATTAGTATGTTCTTTTTTAGTGAAATTATAACTATTTTCTTATATTTTTCTATATTTTCCTCATACATCTTTTCTTATAAATAATGTTAATGCATATTCCTTATTCACTTTTCACAACGGGCGATAACATAGAAAACACGTCTCATAATTTATATTTATATAGGCTTCGAGTTTGGAACAGTTTTTTAATTGAGTTTTACATATACGTGCTCATTGAGTTTCACATAATATATTATATACCAGACAGATATACAAACTATAGGCTTCGAGTTTGGAAAGTGTTTTAATAAGCGTTTTATTGGTAGTTAAAACGCTGCTAATATTTAAAACATCTATCCTCATCTACCCATAGACAAATGACTATAAATTCAATCTGTCACTCTCACTACTCAGTACTCACGACTCACGAGTCACGTTTCATGTCTCACTAGTCACTAGTCAATGTCAGTTTTCATTGATAAAATATGTCATGTCAATGTCATGTTGCTAAGATTCTCAAAAACAAAAAATAATGAACTTTGTAATTAAGAATCCATTATTAGAAACTCATTATTTAAAATGTAACAATTTCACTGTTAAAACCTCTAACTACGCTACAATTAGTATAGAGTGAAGATAAATATGTGAAGTGTTCATAACTTGATCAAAGTGAATCATCTCTAATCGAGTCGAAAATTCAATAATTTCAGTTTATTTGTATTTTAAACTTTCCTAATGCATTTGAGCATTAAATACAAGGCAACATGTATGACATGTTGTCAGAATTCCGAGTTTCAGAATTTGACTCTTTTGTGGATATACTGAGGTTGACCCCTGGAGACCCCTTAGATACTTTTGGCGAGATGTGGTATCCTGTATTCCTGTGGTCACTCTGTTCATCTGTGTTCGTTCATACTTGTGCAGCTCTAGTGGCCTTTGGTACATTAAGAAAGCATAAGTATGGAAAGTTTTTTCCAGTGTTATTAATAGTGATGGGAGTAGTGAGTCCTGTCACTTCAGGCATCGCCAGCAGTGCTGCAATCGCTTTTATATATCGAGCAGCTAACTTAGCAATGCCTCCTATTCATGCTATGATATGGGGTATAGGACAAACAGTTTTAGGAGCAGGTATTGGGTTTACACGCATCTTAGCTACATTGTAATATTTAGACATACTGCAAATAAATTTACTTGTATTGCTAGTTTATTTGAATTTTTGTCGTTGAAATCTATTATGGATTATTATTATAATATAGGCTCAAACATTGTTTTATGGACTATAAAATGAATAAAAGTGCCCGATTAAAATATCTTGTTAAAATGTAACAACATGACACAATAAAGCCTGTTTTATCTTAAGAAAGTTATTATAAAAAAACACTAAAATTCATATACACAGTATAAATTACCTTTTTGTTCTTTCTTGAACTCTGCATTATGATTTTATTTTTATCTATATCATTTATGACATGTTTATTAGTATCACAAATCATATTTTAAGACACAATCGATTTTATAACTATATTTCTTTGTGATTTACAAGCTTCAAATACAAAAAGAGCATTTTAATATTTTGCAAGAGTATTTAATTATTTTGAATGTATCATGTGGTAACTGTTGCCAAAGCTTCTGAATATTAAATCTCTTGACTGTTCAGATCTCATAAATTCATAAAAATATTTTAATCCTGAAGTCAAAAAGAAACTCTTGTATGCATACATTCTTCAATTTTACAAAATTTTCATTATTATTTTAATGACATTATATTTAGATGATACTTTCTTGTTATGGACTTGTGATATTATTTCCTATATTTTAAATTAAATGTACAAAATTTATGTATATTCTTGAGATACACAATAAACTAGTGTTTAGTGTTAATATTCTTAGTCACTTCTAGGTGTGATGTTCATGTATACTGTACTCTGTATTTTAAAACAAGACAAGGAGATATCATAAACTGTCCAATACTTTATAAAGTACAGACAACATGGAAATAATATAATATGTATGTATCAAGGAATTATGTTGTAGTTTATAATATAAAATACTTTAAAGTGTAAGAGCTTAGATTTTTTTAATACATGTACATGGAAATATAAGATAACAATATTTTTAAGTTGTTTTTGATTGATTTTAAGCCTAGTCCTCTAATATTTTCAAAAATATATTATTTTTATTTAACCTTTATATTTCTTAGAAACAAGTCATTGTTGCTCAATATTTGAAATTTACTAAAGCAGTATAAATGTTTGAAAACAATAAAAATTACTAAAGTAATAACTATTTACACCATATTTAAAAACTCATAATATTATAATGTACTGCTGTGTCCATATTTATAACTTTTCCCAACATATCTAGATGAGTGTTCACTGAGATTGTCTTCATAATTTATTTCATTTAGTTCATCTTCTAGAATAATAGGCACGTCTTCCTCTTCTTTGGTTGTTGCATGCTGAAAATTAAAAACAATTTCATAAGAAATCCTAAACAATTTAATATATAGCAGGTTAAGTAGTTTTAAATATATTACAATATCTACCTCAGTTAAGGTATCTTCATGTTTATTTATTAATTCATGTAATGATTTTCTTTCATCAGTGGCATCTTGTAGTGCTAGTTTAAGTTCCAATACTTCTCTTCTAGCATCAGACAACAGTTTTTCTACTGTGCTAATTTGCTTTTTTAAACTAGTGTTTTCATCTTCTAAATTATTTTTTAAGTGGGTAATACTTTTTATTTTATTCTCATATGCTTTTATTTCTACTGCATGTTCATTAATACTTTTAGAAGAATATATTTCATTTTGTTTCATATTGCTGCACTTTTGTTTGAGGCATGCTATATTCTCTTCTAATATTATTTTCTCCTCATTTAACAGTTTCACGTCATTCTCTAAAGCAGTTATTTTACATGTCATTGCTGCTATCCGAGCCGACTGACTGTCTATCATGTTGTCTTTGTCTGATATTTGACTTTCTAAATCTTGGATTTTACTCATATATGTCTGCAACTGAAGTGATTTTGAAGCAGACTCGCTTTCTAATGAATGATTTGTATTTTCTAAAATGTTTGCTTCAACTGAAAGACTTGCAAAATGTTCCAGCATATCTGATCTTTCAGCTTCCTTTTGTGACAATAGTTCTTCAATTCTGCGTATCTCAGCAACATAATGTTGTAGCTGTTGTTTTACACTGTCAACATCTCTTTTTGATTTTTCATACTCAATTTTTGTTAATTTAAGCATACCATTTGCATCAGCTAAATTGCTTTGCAAACGTTTATTCTCCATAATAGCTAGATCATACTGTTTTGAAAGCTGTAATTTCTCTTCATTAAGAAATTTAATTTGAGATTCAAAGTCAACAACCTTATGCTCCAAAATGCGGCTAATGTTAAATTTTCTGTTAAGATCTGCAATTTCTCTATTTAACTTATCTATTTCAAATGATTGTGTTTTAATTTTTTCATTTAAAACATTGATTGTTTCAGTTTTATTATCTAAATCAATAACAAGTTCATCACGTTCCTTGTCAATTACCTTAACATTTTCCATCAAATTTGATTTATCATTTTGTAAAGCAAATATTTCAGATTGTAGTTTCTTACATGATTCTTCCAAGCCTCTTATTGTGTCATTAGATATGCTTAATTTCTTTTGAACTTTTAATAGTTCTCTTTCAGTTTCGGCACTGCTTCTTTCAGATTCTATTTGAATATTTTTAATTTGGTTTGTAACTGTTTTCTCTTCTATTAATTTACTTTTGAGGTTTTTTATCTGTTCTCTAAGTAAAGAACATTCATCTTTCATGTGGTCAAATGTTGCTTTTTCTGTTCTGTTACTTAACTTATAAGAACAATTTTCTTCTTCTAAGCTCTCTATTTCTTTCTGCTTTATTATAAGATCTCTTTTTAATTTGTCTACCAAATCCATTGCCTCTTTATTTCTGTACATATACTCACTTTTATCTTTTTGTAACATTTTAAGTTCATTATTCATTGAATCTAGTTTTCCACTCAGTTTTTGTACCTCTTCTTTACAACTATCTCCTCTATCATATATTGGATCTTTAAGAGTTTTATATTGACTTAGTTTCTTAGTGAGAGAGATATTTTCCTTGGACAATTCTGAATTTTCTAGATTTAAATGGCTTATTATTTCCTGGTACTTCTGTTTATCACAATCTTCTTGATTTTTTATTTTATGATTGAGCTCATCATTTTCTTTCTTTAGCAAAAGAATTTTATTTTCATGTTCACATAACTTAACATGTAAATCCCTAATGTAAGTATTTTCAAATGGTTCCTGTGATTTACATGTTGTTTTTTCTTTTACATATTTTCCAAAGCAATTAATGGCCTCATTCAGTCTTTCTTGCAACTCAACTAAAGAAATTTCATACTTTTTCCTCTCATCCTGTATTACTTTTTGCAGTTCATATTTTAAAAGGTCATTGCTATAACCATTATTATTTTTATTGTTACAGCAAAGTTTGTGATTAAAATTGTTCAAAACCTGTGATAATGAGTAAATTTTCTCTTGCAAACTGTTGTTTACCTCTGTTAAAGAACTTATCTGCTCTTGCAAATCTTGCTTTTCTTGTTGGTCATTATTAAATTTTGAATTTGGTTTAGGGTTACTACTGCTATTTTCTTGAAAGCTCTTTGTCATTACTTCTTGCTCAAGTTTAGAATTTTTCATACTAAGATCACTAATTTTACATTGCAGTGACATTACCTCGTTGTTCATCACTTGTAACTTTCTATTACATTCAGCTTCAACTTTTAAAGCTAATTTGTCAACTTTTTTCATTTCTTCTTGTAGCTGTTTGTTTTTATCAGCAAGGTCTAAAGCCCTAAGCATTGCTTCATGTTGTTTCTCTAAGCTCTTTTCAAATTCTTTTCTTAGATTACCATTTGCCATTTCTAGCTCTTTAATTTCTTTTGCTAAATTGTAGTTCTTGACCTGTGGGTTATTTTCAGTAGATTCTATGTTCAATCCTTTAACTGCTCTACTACTTTCAAGATTCATTTTCAAACGAACAATTTCAGAGTCTCTATTTTCAATTTGCTGTTTCAATATATTAATATCATCTATATATTCTTCTATCTGAGCCTTCAATGTCATTATATTTGATTTCAAATCAGCTACATTAGTAGAATCTGTTTTTTCGCCTTTGCATGTACAAATTTTTGGGGGACACACATCAGGACCTTCCTTCTTTTTACTTCTATTTCTACTACTCAAGGTATCCGCACAAAGACCTCTCAGACTCAGATCTTGTATGTCATGTTGTAATTTAGAAACTAGTAAATCTTTTTGAGTTACTTCATTTGTTAATGTTTTTATTTTAAATTTGTATTCCTTGCTCAATTTAGCTTTTTCCTCTTTTAACAGTATATTCTCATGATGCAGTTTATTGTTCTCTTGGATAAGCCGAACATTATCACATTTGTATGGCTCAACAGCCAGTATTAGTGAGTCGCGTTCATTTAAAGCATCTTTTGAAAGTTCCATGTAGTGTTGCAAACTTTTAGTAGTTTGTACCAAATCCGCAAATATACATTCTACTAGAGGTACGGAATCCAATGGCAGTTGGTAATTATATCCAAGCTTCTCAAGTTTATGCTTTAATTTAAAGTATGTTTCTCCCATTTCAATAACTTGATTAATTTTTGAGGACAGTTAACGCCAAAATCATGAAGAAGTTTAGATAGATTCTAGAAGAATAGGGCTTTTAACGCATCTAATTTACTTAGCTATTCATTTATTAATAATTTTATTCCTATTTTTGGCTGGCTTTACCACATTTACCTAGATTTTTAAAAAATAATGTTGGAAATTAGAATTTTTTAAATAAAAACCAGCCAAAAAAAATTAAAGGAAAAATGTATCACAAATTCACAACTTGATCACAAGTCACAAACTCACAACACAAAACATTTGAATTTTTTCTTCTTCTTCTAACGTTTATATTTTCTTTGGACGTTGCTGGCTTGTGACGACTGGCGAGTGGCGATGTTTTGAATCGCCAAAACTCTGACACTGCCCTGAGAGTTAGAAAATTCCGAATACGAAGGAGTCGAAAGATGAATCAATCAAGTAATACAAATAAGTGGAATATTGTATAGTAATATATTAATCACCCAATTTGAAACTTGTTTTGGACTAGACCTTGAAGTCACAGGTATGAGATAGGATAGCATCGCGTAAAAAATTAAAGTGCCAACTGTCTCGCTATGTCTCACGTCAATGTCAATAGAAGTTTTCGAATGGATATATTTTTTTCTTCTTACAAATATTTTGTTTTCAATTCCCGCAGCGTGATTTCATGAATTTTGAAACACCGTCATTAATAATAAATAAATTCTCATTATGATTATTATATACTGGTAATATTATTTTTGAAAAAAACGATGAACCCTTACAAGGATGCCGAAGAAAGTTCTTTTAATTCGTCCGTTCATATAAGTTACGAGGATATAGCTAGCAAACTACTAAAGGATCATCACTTTCTCACTGCTTTGGAACTTCATACAGAATTGGTAGAGAGCGGCAAGGAGCTACCACAACTAAGAGAGTTTTTTTCAAACCCTGGAAATTTTGAACAACATGTCACTCGTGCCTCTGATTTTACTTCTATACGTATGTATATATCCATATTGATATAGAAATAACAATACAATACCTTAATAATATTAGGTATGGACATATGACATCTTGATGACAACACTGGTGAAGAGCATGATGGCAAAAGCATCCATTCAATTGGGATAATTCATTATTCACCATAAGCATTTTTACATTTTCAGTTCACACAAAATTATTTTAACATTGGTTGTCCTAAGACATAGGCCTCCTCCAAATCATGCCACTTTGGCCTCCCTTTGCAGTCAATTTTCCTATTTTTCAGAAAATCATCCACTCACTTTTTAAGCTGCCCTTCCCTTCCTCTTTGCATCCCTTGACGGAGCTCTGGAGAAGTGTCCATAGAGTTTATTGAATTTAAGCCTATATTCCAAAATATATATGCATTTGTTTTTTGTTTATATTTTCCTTTATATAATGTCTAATTATTATTTGTAGTATTACCATGTGTGATGATTAGACTAATGAAAAATTTCTCTATTCAGATAGAACACCTAGCTTAGCAACATTGGACTCATTGGACACTGCAAGATATTCGGAAGATGGAGGTGGAGACCGTGCAGGGAGTGGCGGTGAGGTGGCTGTTCTAGAATTTGAACTGCGGAAAGCAAAAGAAACAATTAATGCTCTGCGGGCCAATCTTACCCAGTTTGCTGGTGAGCAATTTTTTTAAAATATTTTATTTTAGGTATGTAAATCATTACTATTTAAACATTAATATTCTAATCAAAAATCACTTTTCACACATACAACAATTTTTTAATTTTATTATTAAAGCTTAAAACTATATGTCCAGATGGCATGGCTGTATATACATTTTTAAGTGCCCCTTACCTAGTACTTATAAATCTATTATATAAAAATAAGTTGGGTTTTCCTTTCTGGCGATATAACTCTAAAACACACAAACTGATTTCCTGTTTTGCATTAGATGAAGAGGGCACTGTGAGGTTTTGTACCAAAAAAATCAGGAAGAAAAGTTACCGCATGGGCAGAGTCGCAGGCAACTGCTAGTTTTATATATAAGATGTTGTTGATGTGTTATGATATGATAATTCGCATTTAATGCATAACACAGATTAAGAATTAATTACTGCCACATAGTAACTCTTACAGTGGTTATGCTATGTGGACCATCAGGACCATGGTGATTTCTATCCCTAAAAACTCAATGGGTGAAAAATGAAGTTTCCGAATTCTTCCGAAAACAAATCCCGAAAAATTATAGATTAATACAACACGGGACTACCGTAGGAAAAATCCTAGAAAGGCTTGTTTATCTTATCTATACTTTGCAATCTTTCTTAAATAAACAATTATATACCATTTAATCTATATCTGTACATATAATAAAACAGTAAAATTGGAGTGTCTATACATTTAATATTTTTTCAAAATAATCAATGTGCAAAGGAACAGTAATAAATCATATTTTTTATATATATAAAAATAAGGGGGCAAACGAGCAAACGGGTTACCCAATGGAAAGCAACTAACGCCGCAAATAGACACTCACAATATTAGGGTTGCATGTGCTTTCCGGTTTTTTAAGAGAGAATACGCTCTCTTCTTGAAGGTTTGTAGGTCGTAGCGGTCCGGAAATACTGCTGGTGATAGTTCATTCCAGAGTTACTTGGCGATTCGTTACGTCGCGTTCCTTTTCGTCATGAGAGAGCCATGCTTCGGCACGGATGGGTCGTAAACTGGCGTGTAACGGCGTTGTGCTGTATTTCGTTCAGTGAGTGAGTTTACCGGTGGCCCAACTTACCCAATCCACATATCCCTATTCCCTATTCACTCATAAAGCCATGCAACGAACTTGCGACTCTTCGGATGTCTGGAGTGTCCGTGGGCGACGGCAGTTGCTTTCCATCAGATAATCGGTCTGTTCGCTTGCCCCCTAATTATCATACAAAAAACCTCTCTCGCTTCGTCTCGGGGGTTCCTGTCCGTAATGTGCAGCGACTGTTACTGTGACGATCAAGGGTTTAAATACAACATGGGACCTGAGTTTAGAGGCCATGCATGTCAATATCCGTGCGCCCCCGTCCATGATCGTGCGTCCCCGTTTAATGGCGACAGTCCGGACATGCCGTGAGTTTTCTCAAGATTCGTATTGCCATATATATCGGTCTAGATACTCTAGGCTAAAGCCTTATTAGCCTGTGCGCTTATCAGGTCACGTGTGTACGCTGCGACGACGCATCACGCCGTGTTAACATTTTGTTATTATTAAAACTTAAAATTTGTTAGTAAAACACAACGCGCCATGTAGACTAGCCTTAATGTCTTGTTTACACGTATTAAGTAGGTAACTAAATTTTACCTAAATTTTAAGTTAATAATTGCATGTTTGTTGTTTGTGTTTGTAACTTTTTAATTAGTCTGATGTAGTATCCTCAAGTGCGAGAAACATTTTATCAATAGCTTTGTTGTTATTATGTAGTGATTGAAGTGTCATAAACTAATAATAGTTCGTTACTCTAATGAATTGTTCGTTAATGAATTGTTTCATTTGTGTATCAAAGTTTGTGCCGTGTTGTTGTGGCGAAATTAATACAGGGTGTAACAAAAGTAAGTGATAAGACTTTAAGGATCGTATGTGTCCTTGATATAGAGCCCATTATGAAAGTAGCAGCGCTGAACGCGAAAAAAAGTTATAGACTTTTTAAAGTGATATTTAGTATGATATCGATGTCTTTAAATTGATAATAACACCGCGATTCGGATTAAACCGACTTTCAAAACAAGGGGTCTTATAATCACAGACTAATATGTACTTAATAAATACTTGCTTATAATCTGCTGCACATATATTTTCGTATATAAGTGGCAGAGCAATAATAAAAATTAACTTTTTTTCAGATGGAGAGGAAAACTCTTGTGGGAGTGGTTGCTTCAGGCACATTGAATTCACACAAATCAATCTCAAAGGGACAAGAAATCAAAATTGAATGTAAGTACTGACTGTAATTAGCTCTTCAGTGTTTTTTAACGAACTGCTTAAAGCTGTTGGTTAATATAAATTGTTCGTGTATGGAAGCCTGTCTGCACCATTACAGTTCGTTGAGGAGCTAATATGATGCACACACTTATATGAGTACACACGCCTACATATGCGCCTGGCTGATCTTTTATATGTATTCGAATTGAAGATAGGGGGCGCTGAAGGACCAGTACATGGCGTTAGTAGGGACCGGCCGACCTCTCTTTTTTGTGAGAGAAATAAAAAAAAAAACAAAACATATGTTAATTGTTTATGTTCAGTTAATAATAATCTGTCTCTTGTTTCACAGACGCCGAGGATGTTCAAGAAACTAAACCAAAGAGCACAATCAAAGAGAGCAAACCTAAAACATTCAAATGCAATCTCTGCCCAAAGGCATACAACCAGAGCAGTCATCTGTACCGACATTACAACACTCACACAGGGCAAAAGAAGTACCACTGCGACACGTGCAATAAGAGCTTCAGCCAGTGGGATACGCTCGTTCGACATAAACAAACACACAATATATCCAAGGAGGTTTACTATTGTGATATATGTCATACAGATTTCAAGCGTAAGGACTACCTTCGGGGCCACATGGCTCTGCATGTTGGAGACAGGTTTGAGTGTAAGATCTGCGGGAGACTATTCAATATGAGAAGACTGTTGAAGATACACGAGCGTATACATTCAGGTAATTAGCAAGACGATCTTGTAAATTTAGGGTCTGTTTTAATTTGGGACATGTTTCACATTAAAACATGTCCGACATAATTCAACATGGTTCTTCCGGGTAGACCGCCACTACATTAAATCTCATTGGCTATGTTTCGGATATATATGACGTATTGGAAAATAAAAAAGAGGTTCATGCCATCTAGACAGATTTTTTTAAGGCCTTTGATGTAGCTAATCATTCACTCCTAATTGCCAAGTTAGCTAACGCTGGCATCTGTGGTTCTCTACTGAGGTGGAGTGAATCTTATATCCTAAACCGGTCTTAACTAGTTTAGATATAAGTCTTCTAAAAGAATGGTACCGTCTGGTGTGCCCCAAGGCTCTCATCTGAGACCAATATATTAATATAAATATACTATTACGAATATTGTAATTTTTGGAGAGGAATCTTCGAATTTATAATATCAGATTATCAACTTAATGACTTTTTATTGAATTTCATTTTATACACATAAACTCACATTTTCTGCCTACATACACATATCCATCCGAAACCCGGAAAGAGGAAGAGACTGATAAACCACAGACTACATAGACCTATGTCTTCACAGAGTATAGAAATAAATAGGAAATACTTGTTCCTATTTCAACATAAACGATCTGTGTTTAAACTTATCTTCTAAATATCAAATGTTCGCTGATGACCTTAAACTATACCGGGCTATTGGAAGTATGGCTGACTTAGCTTTATTACAAAAACATATTGACATGGTTACGAATTGGTGCTCGTCAAATGGAATGAAATTGAATGTTGTTAAGTGCTATTATATAAAATTTTTCACGTAAACGTAATCCTTTCTGTTACACATTCCGTATCACTAATAATTTTATTACTGAAGTGTCTTCAATACGTGATTAGGGTGTTATAGTTGATAGTAAGCTGGATTTTCGAGAACTTTTTAATAGTGTAACAACCAAAGCTGCTAAATTAGGAGGATTTGTTATGCGACAGACTAAGTTTGGAGGATCCAGAAATACCTGTGATACGTTTTAATTGTTTCGTACGATCTATTGTTGAATAATGTTCCCAGGTATGGAACCCGACTTATAATGTCCACATTTGTATAATCGAGAAACTTCAAAAAAATTTTATGTATAATATAAGTTATTTTCATAACCTTTGTAGAAATTTAGTTCACATGATGCCAGACTAGCACACTTCAATTTAGTTTCATTGGAACATAGACGATGCGTCGCTGATTTGGTTTATTTACATTTTACATAAATTGACGTAACTTTAGACAACCCCCAATTTCTTAATAAAAAATTTATCAGTATTTTTTTTTCAGACAACAAACCATACTGCTGCGCGCTTTGCGGCAAACAGTTCAACGAAAGTGGTCACCTGAGGAAGCACATGCGATCACACGTGGACAAGGGGTTCATGTGTGATATCTGTCCGAAGAGCTACAAACGACCGCTCGGTTTGAAGATGCATAAACGGACACACAGCACGACCAAGTGAAAATTGTCTATGGAGCTGTTCATTTATCACGTGATGTTTCTTGTGCATTTTTTTGCTTAGCCCCCTCCCTACCCCCTTGGTGATACTTAGTAATATTTAGGAATAATCCCCACTCCTGCATCATGTGTATTTTTATTTATATATTTTTACGTATTTCTTAATGATCACTCGGCAGTTTGTCAATTGTAGACCGATTTAAAAAAATATTATTTTGCCGTTTTAGGTAAGACCACATTTTTGGTTTAATATCTCGAAAAAAATAATATACGTGATATTTAACTACAAAAAAAAACAAAACCCTTTGTGATTTTTTGCGATTTTTTCTCCCCCCCTTTGAAACTCACGTGACTAATTAACGGTCCCTATGTTATTGTGTATTCACTCAAAATTTTCCACTGCGTTTTGTAATTAAATGTAGTTAGTGTCTTCCTGAGATGCCTCTTGATTTTGCTAAACAGTAAAAATATTCTTTTTGATCGAGCAACTGAAATCAATGGTAACATTAATATAATAATTATTAGATTAGAGAATAAATATATAGAGATTAGAGAATAAATATATAATAATTAGAGGTTTAGGTACCTCTATTAATTAAAAAAGTTCTTAATTAGTCTAATATGATCATCATAGGCAATAAAGTAAGGTGCTTAACTTTTTTTGTGTAGAATTTCCATTGCGTTTTGTAACAAAAAAGTTACAAAATAATATTAGTTTTTGAATGAGGGTTGAGACTGAACATTATAATTTCACACGTGCGAAGCCGCGGGTAAAAGTTTCTTTTATTATACAGAACGCAGACCAAAGAAATTAATAGTTTTATTAGAAATGCTGTCGAAACATCTTGAACAGCTATATAACAGAACACGTCGTGCGCGTACACAGTGGCATTATGGCCGTAGACAGCCTTGGGCTTATGTTGGGGCAGCGGTCAACCTATTCTCAAGCCCCCCTGTGTACAGAAAAAAAACAAGCTCGGATTCAAAACATCGCATATTTTTTTTAACTTTCTTACGGATATTATGATTGTTATTATTATATGACTTCTTTGTTTAATTAGGCACCTTATAGATCAGAGCCAGCTCGCCCCAGTGTGGCTACGTAAACATAAGCGACATCTATTAGCAAAGTCGAAAACTTGGCAAAAATCACGTTTCTTTCTTCAACAGAGTGCCGAGCGCGATTTTTTTTTGACATTCAACAGTGAACGCGTTTCGCGTTTACTAGGTTTTTTTTATATGTGATTTGTACATGTGACCGTGAGCATCGCTAGGTGGCGCTGTACAAATCCCATATAAAATCCTATGTAAACGCGAAATGCGTTCACGATCGAAATTAAAAAAAAAACTGACACTCGGCACTCTGAAAGACATTCTGTGTAAAGTTCAACTCACCAGCTGTTACCGTTTTTGAGACACTTTCTGTCCATAAATCGAAGTCTCTTTATAGGGTCCCGTTTTTACCGTTTGGGTACGTAGCCCTAAACGCACTGAATGAAACAGCCAAAGTATTAATACCAATTATTTATTTATTTCTAGACTTTCTCATTCAACGTACATCTTCCTCCAGACCTTAACCTGTGTAAGACAGTATGCTATCGGAGTTAACCAGGTCACATACATAAACCCCATGTGTAGTATTGTTGTCTGTAAAGAAAGCAAAAGCGTTATTTTGCGGCTAGTTGGTGCCCGCGAAATATGTATATCACGCGGGAACCGTACATTTTCCCGGAATAAAGAGTATCCTATATCGATGCCTTACTGCCTCAACCTCGTATCTTAAAAGTGGCTACATTTCAGGAGATAGAAAAAACTGATTATATTTTTTTTCTTAATAATTGTACAAAACTAGATATGAGGTTATTTGATAAGTAAACTGTTACTTACCAAATAAACTCATATCCAGTTTTGTACAATTATTTCTGCCGATCTTTCAACGAGATTATTTCTGCCCGATAAAATACTTTATGATCTAGGCTAATATAGGTTTCATTTTCTACCTACATTGATCTTAGGCCTTTGTCGCTGCTCTTTAGTGGCGTAAAGCAAAGTGAAACTTAACTCTATGTCAAACAGTGACATTTTATCGAGCTTAAATAATCTCGTTGCGCTGGACAAACGGCCTTAGGGAACGGGTTTTGGTAACCGCCGCCCTTATATGTATGTATCAGGATTGAATTGAGTGGGTGCCGAAGAAATCTCGACCGCTTAGCATGAAGTTAGTAGACATACTGAAGAATAGACAAACTGACAGACTTACTAATTTTTCTATCCTGCTGTTGAAAAGCACTTTCTCGGTCGCTATCTAAGCAAGCTTAATCACTAAGCCAGCACGGCTTGTGAATTGACTTTATAAAATGCGGCGCGTTACTCACCAGGTACGAGGCGCGATGTCTCGGCGGCACACACACGACTAGACCAACCTGAGTCCAGTCCCGCTTGGGAATAATACAAGGTTTGTAGGGCTTGAGCAGAGAATAAGCGAGTCTCTTCGACAACATTTTGTTTTGACAGGATTTCAAATCACAGAATAAGGTATATATTGTTTCAAATGTAGTTTTGACCGTTTTGACGTTAGTTTATGGTTAAAAAATAATCAGAGAGCACAAAGGGACTGCACTACGCGACACTGCGATGCAGGAGTGGTTAATCAGGCTCAATACGTCAGTGGATGCTTTCTTTGTGTAAAAATATATAAAAAAGACTTGACCCCGCAGACGTTGTCCTGCCGAGCTATTTTGTGAATCTAAACAAACATCGTTTAAGGGAAGTTCAGTGACATACAAACTCACAGAAGAATTATATATATAAAGAGATAGTTGTATTTCGTTTTGTCTATCGCGCAGTTTCTTAATCATTGCGCATGTCAAAATCATATCCTGTCATGGCAAAGGTTGTAATTTATAAGAACTTCTCGAGAGTTTTGGCGGGGATTTTTAAGAGTGACGTTGTGGTTTTTTGTATTTTTTTTTTGTTAAATTAGTGTTATTTCGGTGTTCGAATATTAAACATTCGTTGTCATGCACAAGTGTGGATAAGTGATACAACTTCAAGAAATGTGCTATTTTGTTTTTTAGTAAAGCTTCTACCGCTTTACTAAACCGACTGACTTGACTCTGACTGTATTGACGTTTTATCTTTACTTTGACTAGACTTTAGACTTGACGAAATGTATGTAACGTTGCTAAAAACTATTGGAACAAGAAAATTGGTTTCCCGCCTTTACTTGACACTGGCCATGGTTATAGCCGAAGCGCTATATAAATTAATAAATAATAAATAAGAACCTCTCCACATATGCTCCACAGTCCACACTTAGCGGATTTGATACCTGTGAAGTGAGTTAGCGCATGACATTGTCAATAGTTTTAGGCAAACTGCTGTGAATGTCATCCGTTGACTCAGACATACACACACACATCAGAAATGTTACATTGCCGGCGTGTGCGTGATAATGAAATCATAGATCAATTATTTTATACACTTACAGATCGATCGAGGATGGAACCAGCATGCTTAGCATGTCTATAGAAAGATTTGTTTGCGATCTTTTCTCAAATAAAAACTAATAAGGTCGTAGATTTATTGTCATTGTCAATGTCATATAATTTTTAAATGCGTTTGAGAGTCGTTTTTATCTGACATTGGCAACTCACAAAGGAGCCATTTTTATTAAAAAAGAAGAAGAAGGAGTCGTTTTTATTTTATCCATTGTTCAGCGCTTCGATCAAATATAATGAAGATCTTCACAGTTGCCGTCTAAAAAGTGGCACCGGCAAAACCGCTTTTCCGCTCCAAGTCCCTCCGAGACCGCAATATTTAACTTTTGTACGATTGTGAGCTTTAATTTATTCAATTAAGTTTTATTTTACACTATACTTGATTGATTTAAGTTGTTTTCTGTCAAATAGTCTCGGTTCCATAATTTTATCCAATTATAAAAAAATCTGTGCATCACCTTTAGTGCATTTTCTACTTTAGTAAGCAATTTTAGCACCAGCGTCGCTATGGAAGTTCTGTAGCTTCAGTGCTTTTCAAAGTATCTCTGTACAGAATTTAAAATTTACAAAATCGCTTCATCCTTTAAAGCGTGGACTAGTTACAGAGAGACACGCACATTTTCGCGTGTATGGTATATTTTTAAACAAAAATTACAAAAAAACAAACCGTTGTTTTAAATTAAAATTTATTAATCACATAATTTGCAAAAGCCTATAAGCATGAAAAAGCCTAAGAATGAAATAACTTTAAACATAGTTGCATATAATGAATAGAATCAGGCGTTACTTTGCGGAAATCCATAGCTTTCAGTTTAGCAAATTAAGATTTTTTGCAATATTCCGCGAAATTATGTGGACTCTATGCCCCGGTATTGGGGCGAAACGCGCGTCGAGGTTCTCAACCCGTATTTTTACTTACAGGTTGAGGTTAATTTCGCGGAAAATTGCTAATAATCTTAATTTACTAAACTGATAGTCAAATATGACTTAGTAGAATTAGAGGAAACTAGCATTCTAATGTTTACATAACAATTAATATCACAATCATATAAGATCACATTGAAATTTTGCACGAAGCTGAATACCTAATACCTTTTTTTATTAAAATAAGGCAAACGAGCAAACGGGTTACCTAGTGGAAAGCAACTACCGTCGTCGAAAGACACAAATTCAGTAGAGTTGCAGTTATGTTGCCGGCTTTTACTTTTGCCTGCTTATTGATTAAAATATTTACGAAGAATAAAGGTGATCGCAAATTTCTCAGCGCCATTTGCGCCATACGCGCCACAATACTTGCAAGACTTGCGCGGTTGTATATGCGAGTCAGTTCTAAAAGGCGACGCGTACCGGTGCATGCTGCGCGTATGCTGACAAACAAGCTATCACTCTAAATCAGAAACGATACATTTTGTTTCAACTCTATGTTATTTCCATGGTTGTTTTGTTAAAACGTCACTCGCATTCAGCATGCTAACTTGCTGTTACGAGTATACTCGACTTAAATCCTAAACAATCTTGATGACTAGTATTTTGACTCTTCCAGTCTTAACTCTTCACTACAAGTTATACATTTTAATATTTATATCTTGTCGGATTCATTAACAAAACTAGACACATGCAACACATTGCATGGCATTTTTTTTCATCACAAGAAGGCTTGAAGGTTGGCGGGGTTGAGGTAAAGAAAATCGCTAATCTTCATTGTTAAGGATCAATAAATTTTGCTCTAAATCCACAAGACCCTTGTATAGTGTATATGCAGAGCAGTCAACGATTTGAGCACACTCGTTCACAACAAACACGAAACTTTTTGGAAATGTATTGCTTAGCTCCGTATCAAATCTACCCAGAATGTCTATTGACTTTATAAACCTCCTATTACTGTATTTACGTATCCAATAATTAAATTCTTCTATTTTCCCATCTATGAATGGTTGTAGTGGTGCTTTTCTCATTTTCTTGCGATTTTCATACAGCTCCTTTTCATTTTTGTATACACTTAAAGGCAGGTCGTCGTCTGAGTCATATTTATCCATAACTTTTGAATCTTTCTTATCTTCTACGACATTATCATTGTCTTGTGCTTCCTCTATTTTCTTTGCGACAATCTTCTGAAGGTTTTCATCGTCTATGTCAAATACATCTTTATCTTCATCTTCTGGTACTTTTAAATATAGTTGTTTTATGTCGTGCGTGTCGGCGTCATACTTTGGATCAACAGGCTTTGGTAACAATTCTTCATCTACTTCACTTTCATCTGAATCAACAGCTTTTTCTTCTTCGAGACCTTCTCTTACGCTTTCTTCTTGAGTATCCTTATCTTGTGCATTTCCATTTAAATTTGAATCATTTACATTTATGTCACTTGTGATTTCAGTGTTGTTTAGATGATCTATGCTTTGATCAGGTATGGATACATTGAGGTTACCATCTGATTCATTAACTATATTTTGTACGACATTTCTTACCTCTTCTGTTAACTTATGTAGCACATCTGCTTGTAATGTTTCATAGTATGCGGATATTAATTCGTTAATAAGAGACTTTGTTTCCCCTCTTTTACTAATTTTATCAGATTTTTTCCTCTTTTCTGCAATTTCACAATTTTCATCTGTGTTTATTTTTCTTTTCCTTGGTTTGAGTTCAGTTGTCTCTTTAGGAATAGGTATTTTATATTTCATACATGCTATTTCTATTAGTTCCTGAATAATTTTAGGTCTGTCTACGTCATCGGAGACAAAGGGAATCGAATGATTGCTATTGTCACTAAAGTACATATTTTCATTTGCGATAAACTCATCATTTTCAGGTTTCGTTCCATCTAATTGTATACTTACTTCTTTTGATCCTTCCAAATGATCATCTATATTTGCAAAATCATCGTCAAATATATTGACATCATCATTTTCTTCATCTATTGGACTTACAACATCAGGACTAATTTTATTGTCAGTTCCAGTTTCTTTTTCACGTTCTGTTTCAGATACTTCCTCTTTTTCTATATATTCATCTTCACTTTCCGCGTCAGCATCGTTTTTCACTTTCTTAACATGATCAGCAGTAGGTGGTTTTGTTTTTAACCAGTTTTGATTTTCACAATTTCTTACGTACACCATTTGCTTACTACTTGGATTTGTTTCTAAGCCCACTATGTATTTATTTATGGTTTTGTTACTTTCGTTTACTTCTAATTTGTGGGCGTATCCTTCACAAATGTCGGGACTTTTTAAGGCGTATTTGATAGAATATTGCGAGAAATCTTCGCATAACCGTAGCTTCATTTCAGGGTCCTGTACAAACTGGGCTATTACTTCTAAGTAAGTTGTAAACGGTGTCAATGAAGGAGGAAACTCGTCCTTTTTAATTACTTTTGGAATATATTCTTCTTTTATCTTCCCAAGAATATCCATAGCTACATCAAAGCTCAACTCGAGTTTCTTATTACTTTTCCGAGGTGCTTGCTCCACTAGTTCGTAATCATCTACCGGAAGATTTAATTTTTGTGCTAGATGTATATTATATTTAGATAGCAATGTTCGTCTTAAACATAAGAAGTTGTACCAATCTCGAAATGAAAAAAGTCTATTTGATGGTTCAGGGTGAAAGCCCAGGTTATATGATTTCAAATGATTTTCAATACAATTTAGATTATCTATTTCATCTGACAGCTTGACTTCATAATCATCATCTAAGCCAAAATATACTTTTAAGCCCAATAAAATGTAAGTCATTATAATTTCTTCATAATTTGGTACACGAACTAGAGACTTTATTGACCTTTCATCTATTTGTAAATGATCACAAGGCATAAGGTATGTTAAGGACAAAACAAAGTCTCTAAAATCTAACGGCAAGCATAATTCTTTAATTAAATTATCTAGTATTTTCGTCAAATTCGGGACAATTGGAACACCTAGTTTGAGATGCTTAAAATAATTCATTGCTACCTGTCGCACATAACGTTTAGTAAAAATTGAGGTGCATGCAGTGAAGCTATGCCAATTTGGTATAACTTTTCTGTTAATCTCGACTGGAATAAATTTTATACAGTTGTTTATACTCAATCTACCCTCCTTTATAAATGAGAATAGATGATATAGCTGTATATCACTTCGGTCCAGATTAAGAGCTATATAAAGTATAGCTATTAAGCTTGTCTTGTTGATTGTAGTCATATCGAATTTCTTTTTGACGGAATCCTCCTCTGTTTTCTTTTCATCATCATCATCATCCTCATCATTATCTAACATCAATAACTGTGAGTTATTTTCAAAACAGCTTTTATCATTATTGTTTAGTGTCTCGTGAGCTATAGTTTTGCTGAAAAAAAAAATAGAATAAAAAAAAATCTTTAATGTCACACAGCCCTTAACTTATAGTGATTTTATGGTTTTGATAACAACCATCTTCAAATAATATTGAGATTGTGAATGATAAAGACACAGTTCAAATGATTCTTTGCTAGCATCTATATTGTGAAATGTTTCCATTATGTGGGTTGTGATACAAACAGAGGGGAGAAGGCATAGACAGCCTAAAAATGTTCTGTTGTAATTGATTTAGAGACATTTCATAACTATGCCATTTGGTCAGAAAATATCAATTTGATTAAGTATTGATCTGCCAGGTGAATTTAACATAATGCAAAAAGCTTATTGAAATCTACAATCAGGCCCTGATTCAACTTTCTTACAAGTCTCAACAATAATAAAACACCACTTTAATAAAGTTGTGTATTTTATTTCTGTAATTGCTTAGTTATATGTATATCACTGAATACCAGAAAATATTTCCTGCTAGTCTAATATTAAATTTCTGACAACCATTTAAAAACTAAAATGTCTCCATTGTTATCTTATAATAAAAAATCTTTACCTCATCTCAGTTTTGTTCTGGTATTTCTTTATATATCTGGTCCATATCCATAGCACTTTGGACCGCACAGTGGGAGCTGCACCAAGCGCAACCAGCTCATCTGTCAGGCCGGCGAGTATGAAGTTGTATGCATGCCACTTGTACCATTCAGGACTCACTGAAATGTCAAGTTACAATGTAGTAGATATGTCCCCCTCTGTCACCTTGGCTTAGTTGTAATATAATCTAATACTTATATTTTAAATGCAAAATTGTGTATGACAGTAGGTTTGTCAATCTGTTACCTCTTCAAGCCTAAACAGCTGAACTGATTTTCCTGAAATTTGGTATGGAATGTAGGATACTCTGAGTCTAGGAGATACATTTTATCCTACAAGAATGTGCGGTTTCCGCGAAATAAACGAACTTCGGCGCAAATCGTATCATATGGGGCGGCATAACATAGAGTCCAGGGGTGCTGCGGCGCTCCGTGTGAAAGCTAAGCGCATCGGGTGGTCAAGCCTAGGGAGCGCCAGGGTTTCATCGCACACGAGCGCTTCACACGGAGCTTAGCCCCTAATCTAGTAACGATTACAACCACAAAAATTCCCGCCTTACTTACTCTCGACTCCATCCTTGGCTATTGTAATTCTCTTGTGAGTGGAAAGCGCGAATGTTCCGTCCGCCAGCACAGATTGCTCTACAACTGTCTCCCGCACGTTCACATCCTGTGTCCCGCACTCCACGCAATAGTAGAATCCATCCACAAGATTTAAGTCCGTGCCACCGCAAACTTTACACGGGTTGGTGCTCATGTTCACGTGGTTAAAGTATGATGTTATTCAAAAGTTGTATGTTTCAGTCACATTTTATTGATTCTAAAACTTAAATTTTGATGGAAATGGCCAGAAATATTGGTTAAAAAGAGCACATTTTGCACACATGGAGAGAAAAACAAACCGGCATGACTTCTTCTTCTTCTTTTAAAAAATGGCTCCTTCTTGATTTGCCAATGTCAGAGTGTAGCGATTGAGACTGCCACATGTAAAGGTATCATGAAGAAACAAGGGTACGGTAGTTATGAACGCGTACGGTATCTGCTGACAATTCTCTAATCTAAAAC
>JAOTAV010010639.1:0-27219 GCA_026546445.1 Cyclargus thomasi | reverse complement strand
ATAGATGTATCGCAGAAGGTGAATTTCCAAAAATTTGGCGCATCGGATGTATAAAATTAATACCTAAAGCGGGAAATCAACCTTCCGATGATCCTAAATCATATCGTGTCACGTGACTGCTGACTGGCTGGAACTTGGCTGGGAATAAGAGATCATGATAGCCCCTCATGTTGTGAGAATGTGTGCACATACTTGAGCCATACGGTTATTTAAAAATCTTGTCCCATCCACTAGTCACTACAGTATTCGATGTGTGGTTACTTCGCTCTAAAAATACTTTTTTTTAATGATATTTATTATTTAGGGGGCAAGCGATCAGACGGGTTACCTGCTGGAGAGCAACTACTGCCGCCTATGGACACTCGTGACATCCGAAGAGTTGCAAGTGCGATGCCGACCTTTATGAGGAAATAGGGAATGGGATTCAGTGAGTGAGTTTATCGGTGGCCCAACTTCCCTAATCACTTATAGGGATAAGCCTTGGTGCCTAGCCTTGGGCCACCGGTAAACTCACTCACTAAACAAAACAACACAACGCCGTACAGAACTGTATAGATCATCCAAAATGGATGGCAAAAATGCCTGTATTTTGGTGTTTTTAATAAACTTTTTTTCTAAATACATTAGACTCATGTTACATTAAAGCGACGACGCAAATTTTTGTGACGACACCGGAGTCAGTCATTTGTGTGAGTCACAAAGCACTTGAAATCGAAAGTATTTTCGGTACTTCAACGTTTTTTTAAAAAATACCGGTTTTTGTTACTTTCTTCATTATGTTCATAAAGTAGCATGGGTAGGTTACTTATACCAGATGTTTCTTGTGACTTCGTCTTCGTGAAACTTTATAAATTATCCCGTTTTTCCAAAACTTTTTGCTGCTCGGCTGCAAAATGACTGCTCGGTTTCTATTGATTGTAGCGTGACGTTTTAAAGCATATAGCCTTCCTCGACAAATGGACTAAGGAAGACAAAAAGAATTTTTCAATTCCGACCAGTTAGTTTCCTGAGATTACCGCGTCTAAATAAACAATCAAACTCTTCAGCTTTATATTATTAATATCTTATATAAATAAAACCAGAAGTTCCTATGTCTCTAAGAAACCACCCCCTCTCCCCGCTTGGCTCATGAGCCAAAAGACATTTAGTCTTTTATTTTTAACGACGGAGTTCGAATAGGAACTAAGAAAAATAAGTGACCAGTATCAATGGGCGGAGTTTTGGTCCACTGTTCACTGATGTCTGCGTCCAAAATTAAAAAAAAACCTTAGCACATTGGCCTAATTTACTAGTGAGGGGACACGCAAGTGTAAAACCCGATATTGTTACGGATACGATTCCACTAATTTCACGAAGCCGGCAAAGTGCCGTTTGGTGGATTAATGAAAATGTAATTAGAACTTCGGAGTTCGGATTAAACAACTGTTATGTTTCTGTTACTTCAGCAATTTTTACGGCTTGAAGTTTTTTTTAATTCATATCAGTATAATTATTATTATGAGTAACAGATTACAGTTGCGACACTCTATAACAAATTCAAATATTTTGTCCAAATCACTGGTTCTGTCTTTGAGTGCCATAACATACCTACTGAGCCAACGCAGACCTAAAACTAATCAAAACTTAAAGAACACTGAACACAATATTATACCGCAAAATATTAAAACAACTTTATGATATTTGTTACATGTAACAGTATCTATAAGGTTTCTACATAATGTAAAGATTCAATACGTATGGTATCATGGTTGAAAAAAGTGTAACAAAATAATATGTTCATTTTCTGACCTATCTTTGTACCTTTATTATTGTTATGCGGCTATAGAACTAAATTTGTTGCAATTCATCAAACTCTTATCGACCCCATTGTTAAACCACCGCTTACCGGTGCTCTACATAATATATAGTGATGTTTACGGAAAATATTTTAGCTGTTATAACTTTCAGTATAATTCAAATATATGCTATACCTAGAAAACCTGTTTAAATAAATTACATAAATATTTAGAAAATGTTACTTTTTTTATTGTGACAAAAAAAGCCAACTTACCGATATAAAATTGTTAATCCAAAACACAGCACAACACTATCCACCGCACTCCATTTTCAAATTCAAAATGACAGTTCGATTTTCAAATATTTTTTTTCACAATCGCAACAGGCAATGATCGACTCGCGAGCGGCTTTGCCGTGTGTTGACGGATGAATGCGTGAAAGATTGGCTCGCGTGCGCATACGCTATGTTACGTACGGTCTGGTTATGTTACGGTAATATGCCGGACCTGGATCATCTCGATAATAACATTATGGTGACGAATGACTATACCTCTCTTTAATATATTACCGCTAATACCAGAGTGCCGAGTTCGAGTTTATTAGTAATTTTTAGTAAACGCGTTTACTAAAAATTTATATGGGATTTGTACAGCACCATTTAGCGATACTCACTGTCACATGTACAAATCCTGTATAAAATCTTAGTAAACGCAAAACGCATTCACGGTCGAATGAGAGAAAAATGAAAAACAGACCTCCAAGGAAAAAAACTGAAAAGTTTGAATATTTTATACTCTGTTGGACCGGTACACAGAGGCAGCTGGACGTTTTTCTTAATGAACTCAATAAAAAACATATCAAAATTAAGTTTAAACTAGAATGTGAAGTTAGTAATACCCTTAATTTTCTCGTCTTGTCAATCACTAGAAAGAATAATAAACACAGTTTTGGAATTCGTCATATCATCCTTGCCAACACAAACTCGCGGTTATTAATAATATTTTGAATGAGAAAAATAAAAAAGATTTGGTTAAGTTTTTGTACGCAGATCCTGTTAATAAAGAGGTAAGTCCAGATTGACCTACGAGGTGGAGGTATCCGCACGTATATCTAAAATAATAAAAAACAATAATATGCACGTCACGTTTAGGACAAATAATACATTAAAACATCATTTGTGCCATACTAAGGAGCGGATTGATATAAAATATCAGTCCGGTGTATATAAGATCGATTGTCCTGAATGCGACGGTGTATACGTAGGTCAGACTGGACGAAACTTTGAGACTCGGTACAAGGAACACATCGCTGATTATAGAAATGGATAAGTCTTATTTTGCTAAACATCTTTTAGATTGTAATAATACCATATCCGATGGCCATACCTATAATAAATTTACAATAAACCGATAAGTTTTACATAAATGCGATAAAGGCTTCCGTGGCTTGAGCGTGTTGAAACAATTAGAAATATTAAAAGAAAAGAAAAATAATAGAGTTGCATTGTTGAATGACCAAACCTGTTTGACTACGTCACCGCTTATTAATATGTTCGGGGGTACTGGTGAGGGTAGTGTGGATTACTATCCCCACTACCCCCGTGTATATTGCTAAAAATCTTAATTTACTAAACTTGAAGTAAGATTTTGTTAAAATTTATATAATGTTTTCGAAAGCGGTTATCCAATAAACAGGATCCACGAAAAATCGATCGAGGGATGAGAATATGCACACTTGGATTTAATTATCTGATGGAAAGGGAAAATAAATTAATTTTAAACAAACAATAAAAACCAACTTCCATAAGAAAAAAATTATAGATGAACTGAAAAGTAATAAATAATTATTTTTCTCTGTTAGTGTCTTATAAGGACTGGCCTAAGCCTCAACATTTACCGTAATCAATATTTATAACTTTGAAGTCGGTACCAGCTACCTTAAGCGTAAGTCAATGTCAGTCAGTTAATGTCAAGAAACTAAGAAATTATAATAGGTGGTACCGGACTTCAAAGTTATAAAGATGATTACGGTTAATGTGGAGGCTTAGGCCAGTCGTTATAAGGCACTAACAGAAAAAAATAATACTTTTCAGTTCATCTACCTTTTTTTGCTGTGGAAGTCGGTTTTATTTTTTGTTTTGTTATTTATTACTTTTTAGTTCATCTATCTTTTTTTGCTGTGGAAGTCGGTTTTATTTTTTGTTTAAAATCAATCATAGTGTGATGTATATTTACGAGTATATTTTTTACGAGTATATTTACAAGTTGGTATTAAGTTTAAGTTAGTCATTGTAATTGTGGTCTCCCGTTTTAACTAACTGAAAATAAATAAATAAAACCCATAAATCTAATCTATTACTAGTTTACGTTATATACAAAATCTGTCAAAAAAGTTACGGATAGCCTATCAGAAACTTTATCAGTACCCGGTGAAACAGCCCCTAATCGTATGTAGATAGGGTTTTCAACATAACTACCGACGGCGAATTGGGCCCAATTATTGTGTACATCTGTATTTTCTGGGAAAAGGCTCGTTTGATGACATCAGACAAGATCTAGAAACGTGCCTCCCGATCCCGGCGATAAAGTAGCCTAAGTACTTAACAAACCTCGTTCGTGAGACACGTGACGACAAAGATATACTACTTCAGTGGAAATGAACCTCTACTCCTCGTTTTTGGAAGGCGGTTAAAAATAGGGGCCTATTGGTTAGGTCACTTCAAAGTTATTTTAATGGCGGTCCTGTCAAGTGTCACTGGCTAGGAGTTTTTTTATCCCATTAATTATATTTTCTTTATATAGTTTATAGCTAAGAGTTTTATTATTCTATAAATAAAAAAGTAAAAGCTTATTTATTTGGATGTTTGTGCGTCATTATCGCCGAAACTCGTGAACAGATTTTGATGAAATTTGGTAAGGGGTTAAGGTTCTGACTTAGATTGCAATTAAATGTTCCCGTGTGATAAATCAACAAGCGGACAAAGCCGCTGGTAAATGCTAGTAGGCTGTATTCAAAAGATGTAAGTTCTTTAAGCGTATATGAAAAGGGGTACGGTAGTAAAAATTGACGTTTAATAGCTATAAACAGTAAACACCTGCCGTTTAACTACTGTTTAACTGCCAACACTTTTATGTATGCCGGGTACCTGCGATAGCCGCGCCATTCTAAAATGGCCGCCACAAGTTCAATGTTTTTTTTTAAATGCCTATGGACACTTGATACCATGTCATATTGTCAATGTTCGATGAGAGCGTCGGTAGACTAGTGGGGTTCCCACTCGAGAGGGTGCAGGTTCGAACCCCGGTGGAGGCGTGTACCAATGAGACATTTTCCGATCCCAGGTACATAATACGGATGCTCATTGCCGTGGGGGAGCCATGCTTCGGCACGAATTATTCACAGTAATAAAACTTGCTTTTCATGCACTTTGTTAATTGTCAATTAACAGTAATTTTGTTTTACACTGCCGGTTTCGATTAAATCATTTGAATTTTAAAAAAATAAGAAACATAGGGTTGTTAGCGTCATGATTTTTTCTAAAATTTGGTACAATTTTTATGCTAAAATGGAAAAAAACAAATTTCATATTTATAGATTTATAAAGTGTAATAAGTGCATAAAAAACAAGTTTTATTGCTGTAAAACATAAATTTCCGTCAAGAAATTACAGTACAGTCAATATCATATATGGGCACGAATTGCCCGGCTCGACCGGAGTGATACCACGGCCTCACAGAAATCTGACGTGAAACGGCGTTGTGCTATGTTTTGTTCAGTGAGTGAGTTTACCGGTGGCCCAACTTCCCTAATCCCTCTATCTCTATTCCCTTAAAAGGGCCGGCAACGTACTACGACTCTTCGGATGTCGCGAGTGTCCATGGGCGACGGCAATTGCTTTCTATCAGGTAACACGTCTGCTCGCCTGCCTCCTAATTATCATAAAAAATCAGGGACATAAAAAACACCAATATCACTTGACTCAGAATTATCTCGGGGTGTAAACAATTTTCAGAACTATCAGAAATATTTATGTAATATTATTTGTGATATTTCGATTAAAGTATTGTGCGCAATTCGATATAATAAAAAAATGAAAAACACTTTCTACATGTAAATGAAGCAGTATAAGCTCAGGTGTAGGAACAAAGGCAGCTTATAACGTAAAGCTCGATATTAAAAATTGGGAAAGCCCCGCCGCGAGCTTAATGGAGGCTTAAACGGTGCATAAAAGTTCAGGAGAGGTTTCTGAAACAATTGCGTTTACTGGGCTATCCTAATGAATATCAAAGTGCCAAGTGCGAGTTTTTCTTCTCACACGTTTTGCGTTTACTGAGATTTATATGGGATTTGTACATGTGAGCATCGCTAGGTGGCCCTGTACAAATCCCATATAAGATAACCATATAAGAGAACCCATATAAGAGAACCCGAAACGCGTTTATGGTCGAATGTGAGTGAAATAAGTAAAATTTTAGCGATTTAAGTTTTCTACCCATCTCTTTCTCTCAAAACGTTATTTAGTATGAACTTTGTATGTAGCCTATGGACTTTGACGTCACAATTATTATCGAATCTCCCTTTCCAACTGACTACTTTAAAGACTTTGTTGTTTTCAATTTTATCAAAAAACTGATTAAACTAAATTGTTTTCTTATGAAGATAAATGAACCGCTGATTTTATAAATATTCTTAGAACTAACCAATGTACCCACAGAATTTAAGTTTTTTAATTTTTATGTAGGTTTTATGAAATACGCGTAAATTATTCTTACTAGGAGAACATAGCTCGATTGGATGTAAAATAAACATAAGTCGATACCAGGGTTGCAGGTTTACACAGCAATATCGAGGCAATACTGCAGCGATATATTAGTCTCTACGGATGCAAATCTAACATTAAGGATCACTTACTCTGAGTCAAAGCCATCTATGGTATAAAATGAATACATTTCCAAGTATATTGAAAGCTACGTATTCGCTGGGTGAAATATGCGCACAGCGCGCACGGTGCCAAAAAACACTCAGCGGTCGGTGGCACAACTTCTTAAATGACATTTGAAATCACCTCGTCCGCCGTATTTCGACTCGCACCCAGCGATAATCAAGAATTGGATGGGAAAGACAACGATTGATGGAAAATTATATGTGATATTATGTATGTTCGGTGTTCAGGCATCAAAGCGCGGCGTCATTTCCGGTCTGTGCACTCGTTACTTCTCGTTCACTGCTCGATGTACAGTACATATGTACTATACATATATAATGTATTATGTACAGCGTACAGCAGATATTAGAGATCAAATAGCAGCACAGATGTGACAAGAACATTAAATAGCTTTATTGGCTCAATAAAAATGCTAACTTTCTTTATGTGGTTTATGGTTCCGCCAAGTGCGAGTTGGACTCGCGAACGAAGGGTTGCGTACCAGCAAAAATAAGTGTTTATGATATTTTTAATCTATAAAAAATCAAAATGTATAAAAAAAAGTTTTAAATTATTAAAAAATTTGTCTTGCTAGGACAACCCTCGCCTCCTAAGAGAAGCAAGAGTTTGCTAGGCCACGCTGCCAATAGACGCGTTAAATTTATCAATTTATTACTAACGAAGGAAATAGCAAAATACGTACTAGAGGTACTCTTAAATATTAAATTTATTTTGTTTAAGTATATGTTGTTATAGCTTAAACAGAAATACATACTCTGTGAAAGTTTTACCTCTAGCTATTACCGTTCTTGATATACGGCCTGGAGACAGACAGACGGACAGACATCGAAGCCGTAATAAGGTCTTGTTTTTAGGGTTCCGTAACCAAAGGGTGGTTACGGAACCCTAAAAATAACGTTTCTTGTATAGAGGGCTCCTTAAATATTTTAATATTGATTTTCTTATGTAATAGGCATTACAAGCCTAAGAATATTTTTTTTACACAAAACTTGTATTGCTTTAATTTTCTACCGCGCAAATCCTTTATTGTGCATGTAAAAAACACGTCAGACGTCAAAAACCACAACTTCTGTAACTTTGTCACGAAATGACATGATTTTGGCATGCGCAATGAAGTATTTGCGCAGAAGAAAAATTTTGCCAAGAATAATATATAATATAATATCTATTGACGCTTCACACCACGTCAGTCTGGCCCTCGCGACCCCCGCTTAATCTACTAACGCGCTTACCATCTGAGCCACAAAGGCCTTAAAAAATACAACTAAAGTTTCAAATCGAAATTTTTCGTTGTATCTATATATTTTGTAGTATTAACTTTTGGACACAATAATATTATATTATTTCACTATTGACATGTTATATAATATAATTATAGTATTTACTTGACATTAATGTAATAATTTTGAATCTATTGAAATATTTGGTATTTTATTAGTGAATTGTTTGAATACAGTAAAAATTGGAATTATTATGATATGCCGTATAATTATGATCTTTTTGTTTAGTATAATTATTGTTTTGTTATGCAAAAAAGCTTTGTTCATTTAACATTGATAGATAACATTCGAACTTGACTTGTAATGCTTGAATTTGTATTACACACCATTTAAATATGGTAGAATGACAGAACTATTTATATACAGAATAAGACCAACCCTGTAACTTCATTCTAGCAATAAAGAAATATGAAATATGACGCCAGTGTACATCTGTCAAGCGATTGACGACATAGGCCTCGCTGAAAACCCGGTGTAGGATCGCGGTGTAGGTAATATGCCGCGATCTTACCTGAGTGAGGTCCTCTTCGGCAGCACTAGCGTTACACCGCCATACTAAATAATTTCTAACTCACATCACTATGTTTGTCTGTTTCGTTTTTTACAGTTTTATATACATATTTGTGTTGTAATATGTTTGTACTATCTGTTTTAATGTGGTGTAATGTGTATTTGTGGCTGAATAAATGTTATTATTATTATTAGATATGAATATTAATACTTGTGACCTAAAAGTACTACAACACGATCTATTTAGGAGCACCGCCACAACAGTAGGTAGAGTATAATTCGGGTGAACGAGAGTGAAGTGCGAGACCGTTAGTGACCGACATCACGGAACCCGTTGCGGTCGTACCAACACTCCTCAGTTACACGTTTCGTTTCACCCGAATCACTCATCTAAACAAAAAGTTTAAGCTCAGTCATGGCGATCGTACATCACCGAAGGTACCGAACACGACTAATGAAATAAAATTTAGAATTCGTTTTATAAAATTAAAACCATTTATTTCTGAGTAAATTTGTATCAAATGTTTTTAGAATGTCAACATTAGGGATTGCAACCCCGCACCGCGAGATCCCGCAGCCGTGGACGATAACCACAATCCCACGACCCACAAGTCCAACGACGCCACTATTTATCAGTCACTAGGTTCACTACAATGAAAGCATATCATGCACACTACATAAAAATTTCAAAAGAGACCGGTAGCACCGCAGTTAAGTCACTTTTTTATAATATGAAATGTCATGGAACCTCGCACAGTAGCCCGCGACGAATCCTCCAATTCGTCCGAATCCTTCGCTGTCAAATCTAAAGAGGAAATGACTTCGATTCGTCATGTGCGTTTACCATTAATCGTGCCATTTAAAAATAGAGTTTCTGCGACTGACAAATTGATCTTATAAACAACGATATTGAACGTCGTGGCAGAGTTTGGTTTGTGTTGAATATATTGGCTTTTCATAATCGGCGGTTACAGACGAAGACACGCGAGCACGATCATGTAGAAGACATACTCGGCTCTGTTCGTCGACCAACGTCTATGATCGCCTTAAATCGTTTGGTTGAAAAAGGACTATAGTAAGGAGACCAAGAGGAGAATTTTAAATTTACTCGAGCGCGTCAGATTAAGTTAGTGTTGGCTATCTTATGTTTCTTCTCTGGTTATCGTGACAAATAAGTCAGATTTCCTAGTTCGGTTCTTAAAATGCTATTTTTAAGTACCGAAATGTCGTCGAAACCGTCAGATTAAGATAGGGGTTGTTAAAAATACACCAAAGAACACTTACATATCACTCACGATTTAAATGTAAGGTGATAAAAATGTTCAATTTTAAGTCCATAAAAAACAATTTGTTCTAAAAAATTTCTTTTTTATGGGCTTAAAATCGCTGTAGCGTCTTATCCCACCGCTAAAATAAAAAATGCCTTTATTATTTTTTTCAACGTTTTCTCTAATCTACCCAAACATACTAGGTCTCCACGACGCTCGAGTTATTACAAAAATAGCACTCTCACCTCCCCGGCTACCACTAACTATTATGTAGAGCCTGTTTAACGTCGATCGTTCTTCGGTTGCTGCGAACTTCAGTATACTACCGAAAGCAATATCACTTAAAATATTGCAATTTATTAAGATTTAGACGAAAGCCACACTTTTGAATTTGAAAAATAATTCGGGTTTTCCTCTTCCTGACGCTGTAACTCCAGAACGCACGAACCGATGTCCACTGAATTGGTTGAAAAGGTCTCGGACTCCGTGAGCTTTATTACAAAGAAAATTCAGGTAAATCAACGCGGATAAAGTCGCGGGTAAAAGCTAGTCATCGATAAATGTCTCTGAGTGAGGCCGTCAGATAAGACACTACACTACGTCTCGTCTGAATGGTGCGGTACCTTAAGGGTTCCGCCAGAAAAATATTGGAGACCAAAAACTAAACCGGGAACCCCTGCTCTCAACTACGGCCACGACATCCAAAGTCGAGTTCGGTCTATCAAGCGATCGGACTGTACATCCTGCAAGGTGCATACGAGAAAGTGTAATATGCGAATCGAAAAGTAAATTTTAATCGTAATTAATTTGTTAGTGCTAATGACTTATAGAAAGTTGAAAGCAATCACAAGAGAACAAGAGAATAATTGGATTTTCACTATTCACTCTACACTGTTAAATGTTTCTATAGTGAATTTACTAAATTTGTGTAGGAAGTTTTTACGCACCAAATTTTTAGAAATGTGAAACTCAGTCATGCAATTTTACTCCACAATTTATTACAGAATATTTGTAAAAACGCTACCTACTTCATATTTGAGCTATTACAAAATGTAATATTACAACAAATGTGTGTTTGAATTCCAATACAATACAAGATTTTGTCATTTTAGGATGCATTTGCGTAGTAAAATTGTAGTAAATTTACAAAAATTTCTAACAGTGTATCGCTTACACGAAGCGGTTTAGGTAACTTTCAGAGTGCAGACTGCGCGTTTTTTTTTTTCACAATCGTGTACGCGTTTTGCGTTTACTAACATTTTACATGTGATTTGTACAGCGCCATCTAGCGATGCTCGCGGTCACATCTCGCTAGGACTCGGCTCTCTGAAACATATTTTTCTTTCACGAGTCCACCTCGCACTTGGCTGGTTTTTTAATTTCTTTGAATATTATGTTTATTTCTGTGAAAAGAAGTTAAAAGAATTATTTCGAAAGGAAAAAGAAAAAAATCTAAAAATAACACGGTCGTAGTGTCGAACAAGTTGGACACAGGTTCAATAAATAAAACAACTTCACTATCACTGTCTGACCACCGTCTCGGACCGTCTCGTGGTCTGTACTGGAGTGGTAGCAAACTGGGGACGCCATACTATCCCCACTCTGTGGTAATACCACTGTCATTCAGGTACAAACCCCCACCTTTTCCGATAACGGAAGTCAATATCATTTATAATAAATCTCAGTAAGTCAATACACTACAACGGTAAAGGGTCCTAGATAAATACGGAAATCGGAAAGTTAATAATATGGGAGTATCCATAATTCGTAAATCTGCTTCATTCTCGTACTAAATTAAATTATGTTAGGTTCGGGTAGGATTAATAATAATGTTGTATGTAGCAGTGTTATGTTGTCATACAATACTTATGAAAGGTATATTGAATACATTGTGGAATATATTTTGTTAAATTGATATTATTATAAAAAAAATTGGATTTGAATAAAATGTTGCAAACGTACGGGTCTAGATCATAGATTAAATCCGGCCAAGTGCGAGTTGGACTCGCGCACGAAGGGTCCCGGATACAGGTACAGGATAAAGAATGGATAAACGCATTTTTGAAAGTTTTAAATGTATGAAGAAGTTTTAAATTTATAAAAAGAGGAATTATGAAAACGTAAAAATTTATAAAATAAAGTCAGAAAATAAAAATGAGTTGTTGGGAGTCGAACCATGGCCTCTTGACACTTACGCAAGTGCCCTGATCTTCCACGCCGCTGATGAGGAACACGTTGAATTTATTGTTATTATTATGCATCTTATTATGGAACGAAAACGCAGAAAACATATTTGAGCCGCCTTTAAGTATTTGATTATTTTTTTAGTATTTTTTTGTTATAACGGCAACAGAAATACATTCTCTGAAAATTTTAACTCTCTAGCTATTACCGTTCTTGAGATACAGCTTGGATACAGACAGACGGAAAGACAGACAGACAGACTGAAAGACAGACATCGAAGTCTTAGTAATAGGGTTCCATTTTTACCTTTTGTGTACAGAACACTAAAAAAAGAGGAGCAACATTTTAAATGCCTGATTACACAATCGGGTATTTAATTTAACGACTACCTAATTACCTAATATGCTTTATGTACTTTTGCGGTGTTTGTCCAGCGTCAGGCGTGTGCGGGGTGCGGTAGTCGGAGAGGGGGGAGCGGGGGAAGGGGGTCTATTAGTTCCGCCGCCGGCTTTGTCAAGTGCAAGGACAGAGAACAGTTTACGTAACATTTCACTTCATTTAACTCAAGGTTAAAATCGTTTTATTTAACTTAATCACTTTTTGAGAAAACCGGTTAAGTTCGAGTTGAATTTGAATTGATGATTGGGTTCCGTACATCATTATAAATCAAAATTTGGCAAAATTGCATTTTTTGTGGACCTTTCTTAAGACAGACCGACGGACCGACATCAAAGTCCTGGCAATACTGCCCCACTTTTACCGTTCGGATGCGGGACCCTAAAAACACCTCAAATTAGGCTCTACATTTCAAAAATTTATATTAACACATACATTTCGTTTTCAATACTAGAGTTTGAGACAAGCCTTAATCTATTTTACCTAGAGGCTACCTGTAACATCTGGTACTAGCTTTCATCAGAATGATTGAAGCAGTTCAAAAACTGTACTAGACAGACAGACACTCTTTTACACTTGGTATATTAGTAGATGTCAAGATAGAGCTATATCTCAATTACCAAAATCGTATGTCTGTACCGTCTGTCTTCATATACGAGCACATTATTGTCAGTGTTAATAGCCCATATGTAATAATTATGTACTAAATGAGATTGATGTACATAATACATAACCATGAGTTGTTTAGAAATATTTGACGACCTTTGTAGCTTAGTTGTTTGTAGCGCCTTGGTAGCTGAAGCCGGGGGTCGCGGGTTCGAATCCCGCTGAAAGAGCAAAAAGTCTTTCATTGTTCCTCGTTCTTGGATGTGTGTTATATGTATCATATAAGAATAATCTTAAATATGTGTGTAATATAAAAGTATTAAATATAATTCCGTTGTCTGGTACCCGTAGCACAAGTCCCTCGGGTACTTAGCACGGGGCCAGACTGATGTGGTGTGATGCGTCGATAGATATTACATTACATTTATTTTACTAGCTTTCACTTCTTCTGAAAATTGTGTGAATCGCGCATAATAGCCAGACAGACAGGCGCACAACAAACAAACAGACGGACAAAAAGAAGCCTGTGTGTTCAATCCTGGATGTCAACTGACCGCATGCTAAATTTTATCAAAAACGCTCCAGTCGTTAAGGTGGAAAGAAGTGACAAACATACTCAATCGCAAACTCACAAACATCCGCGTTTATAATGCCGACCCTGCGTATGAAGGAGCCTATGTCCTCATCCAGAATACCAGCTACCTCCATGCCAAGTGTTATCAAAATCGGTCCAGCGGTTTGAGCGAGAAGAAGTAACATACATACACACTCTCAAACTCATAAATTTTCGCGTGTACAATATCAGTAGAATTTTAATTTATTAGTAAGATAAGATAAGTAGTTAGAAATTAGCTTCTAGCACATTTCACGTGTGTGTTAGTAGAACATTCCATATCAATATACGTTTTTTTTTTCTCGAGAGCATTCGATCGGAATAAAAAGTATGTTATTTGGTTTGAGTTTGAAAAATATTAAATTTAATTTTTTTTTTTGATTTTCAATTTAAAATTTTAAAATACTTACTGCAATTTGTGACTGCAGAGCAGCTAAAAAATATGCTGCAAAATATTACCTGAAGCAAAGCACGACAGATTAATAAAACTGTAACAAAAACAAGATAAATATTTAAACAAAATAATGAAGTACGGTGTGTCAAACATTTATAATTTGTATCGTTTAGTTTAGAAAGCCATCCTTAATCACGATCCTTGGCTAATTAACCTTATTAGGTGTCCGTACCTAAAGGGTAAAAACAGGACTGTAATATCATAAGAACAAATACTAAAAACGAAATAAATTAAACGTTTAAGGGTGGCTCTCATACAACAAAACTGTTTTTTACCATGTCTTTTTTTTAATACTAGATGGCGCTGCAGTATCGCTATCGCTTGATACGACGTGACCTGTTACAGCTGTTTAACTATCGGAAACACATTTTCTAAATTTTTGCTCTCTACTGGCACCGGTTTTTGATAAAACTGTTCCGACTTCCTGCATTTTTCATGAAATTAATATGGACCATTCAATCAATGAAGACAAAATTAGATCAAGTCGCTGGGATCAGTTAAGTTTAACTACTAAATTCCCAATAGTATTAGGATTACATGAAGTACCAGCAAGTTGATCAGCAAGACAATGAGAGCCTCGCCTGCCACGTCGTCAGAATATCCATTGTCCGTACAGATATTATGTCTTGATTGAGTCTAGACTAGGGCTTCATAAGATGATAGGAGAATGAGACACGATGAACAAGTAGCATGTACATTAGCCCTTGACCACACAAACCCAGATATTTTAAGCATTTTAAATTTTTCTTCTGTTAGGTTCTTAAGCTAACAACAAAATAATATTTTTCCCCGTATTGATAAAAATATTTAAATAGTAATTTTTATATTTAGGGGCAAGCGAGCTGACGGGTTACCTGATGGAAGGCAAATGCCGTCGCCCATGGGCACATGTGACATCCGAAGAGTCGCAAGTTTTACGTCAGTTTTCTGTGAGGCCGTGGTACTCCGATCGAGATGGCCCAATCTTGCCGAAGCATGGCTCTCCCACGGCAACTAAAATATTTAAACAGTGTTTAACTAATCAAGGTCGGCTGTCCCTTTTCGTCGTGGGAAGTTTTTAATATTCCAGAAAAGGTCAGTCAACCTTGATTAGATAAACACTGTTTAAACATTTTTATGAATAAAGGGGTTGATGTTTAATTTGAAAAAACTTTTTATGATTTTCGACCTTGGTCCATGCAGCATGCTTGAAAATATGCATATTAACCAACATACATGTTCGTAGATAGCACACAGCTGCGCTATCATGGCGCAAAATACACATTTTTCTCGTGACAATTTGCAATTTAATGATACGAAAACTCTACAACATTTTTCAACAAACAGATAATAATGTGGTGTCGTGAAAGAGTTATAATAGTTAATGATAATAATTATAATGACAATAGTATAGCGTGTTAGCACGGTGGTTGGCCGCTAACCGTGTCAAGAGCGTACAGGTCCCAAGACTAGTTTTAGTTTGCACTCAACTTACCAGGACTACATAACCTCAAACAACTTAGTAGACTAATTTCTTACGACAACATCTATGCTTATCCATACTAGATTAAGTTATTACAAAATATAAGAAAATGTATGTTTGTCCGTCTGTAACTCATCGGTTCTTTAACAGCTTACGCTGATAGATTCAATGCAATAATTTTAATCAAAATTATAATGATAATAAAAAATCGTACGAAGATGCTTTGAATACCGAAACAAGAGCACACACCGGGGCTAGCATGGCGTCAGTAGACATACGAAAGTATAGGCAATGTGACAGATTGTTGGGATAAACTAACAGATTTTTTCTGTAGAAAGGAAAGCGTTTCTTTCTCGATGGCTCATGGCTGCCGGATGTGTGGAAATATATATTTTTTAATAAGACAAAGTCTTCGCTAGGTCAAATTTTCATTGAATTAAAACTAATCTATAATTTACAGTCCCTAAATGCCTTCATTAGAGACGCAGCTTATACGCCTGAGACTCTATCTTAAAGTTTAAATTGCATCTCCGTTTAACCCCTTGAAGGGTTAGGGCGGGAATATGTTGAATTTAATTAAAGCTTAATTTATTCCTGTTAATATTGCGGTCCTGCGCGTGATAGACCGATATAATTGACCTTTGATCTCTACATAACCTTTACAGTCGACCAATATTCAACCTTATTACCAGGGTAGTAAGGTGATTTGGGTCCGTTGACTGTACACCTTTGAGTACACAAATTAGCGAAAATAGATTAATGAGTTTATCTAGGGTTGTCACTTGTCGCGTTGACAATGCCTTATGTGTCGGATTGGTGTTTCACAACATATATGAAAGATTCTCCATACTTCATCTATCAAATAAGTTATGGATAGCCTATACGGCACTATTTAAGAAGTGGTGAGATAGGCCCTAAATAGATATATTTTTTATTTTTAATTTATGTAAGAACTAGGGCATCGAAACCTTATTTAACCGAAACTCGAAAACTCGAAAGAGCTTTTCGGTTTTTTTCATTTACGATACTTTGTTACTCAGATGCTTTAAATAACTTTTTCTTTAAAAAAAATCGTTAGTTACAATTTAAATTTCTGTTTTTAACAGTTCAAACTTTCTTAACTATTTTTTTTATTTAGACAATATATTAAATAATGTATACGTATTTGTTTTTTATTAATTTATTGTTTGTATCTGTTATATATTACTTTGAGCATTAAAGACTGATTGTTAAAATTTGAGCAGAGACAATAAAAATGTGACTGAAGAAAACTTTTTTATTCAAGCCATTTTTAAATTTTGGATTTGTAGAAAAACGGTATAAATAATGTTATAATACTGTTCATTTTAAATTTAAGAAAAAAACGAGAAAGCTGGACCCGTCTCTTATTTTAGTAAAAACCCAATATCCCGGGTTTATAAAATTGGGTTCAGGTTTCGATGCCCTAGTAAGAACCAATTAATGTGAATTAATTACTTGTAAGCAATATTTTTTTGTTTAGGTAAAATGTTTCGTGTCTTTTCGTCTGACAATCATGCGATCGGGTTGTTCGTTCATATCATTTTAAAAACTAAATTTAAATGAGAGCCTGATCTTTCCTTGCCCTATTGGAGCGGTACAGATGAGTCAAAAGGACCACGGGAGGAACGCGCTGCTCGGAGGCGCTATCAAATAGAGTTAGGCGAAGTGGTAACTGGCAACCCTAGTACCTCACGGTTAACGTACATTTGCATAAACCGTAGTTATTACGAGCCGTTACGGTTAAATCATACGTACAAGTTGATTAGTTACAACTCGTTTACATCTAGAGCGGGACTCTGATTAATAATCTCGAGTGGAAATGGAATTCGCTTGTAAGTTGTAACTTTTAGTTTTACATGTTTCCCGTGATATGCACAGCTCTGAGCTCGGCAAAGAAACCGTAATGTAAAAAAAAGAAAGTGTAATAAGTATCATAGTCTTACGCTGTAGTCTACTCTATATCTCTTGAAATGTCATAAAAATCGGTGCAGCCAATTATCATCATAATTCTCTTATCACAGCCTCAAGGGAATAAAAGGATAAACTAACTTATGCATCGTACAAGTGGCATTTGAGTTTCCCCAGGTTATTTATGGTCCATGAGCATGGGGTACCAGGGTCACATAGGACGCAGGTGTTTCGTAAGGCCATAACAAAGCGAACAAACGTCCAACAATCGATACAGCGTTTGTATTGTAACAGTACTCAGCGCGGGCGCAGCCTGGCACGGACTGGTACGGCTCTCGGCAGCCGACACACACGATTATAACACCTCCTCACATATACTTTAAGTCGAGATTACCTTGACCGCTTCGAGTATCGCCGGCCCTATGTTTTCCATTTTCAATTATAAGTCAATAAAAATAAAACACCAATTCCTTTGGCTACCTTTTCACAAACAAGTTAGAACTGTCGTTTAATGACGCAATACATTTTGGACGCTATGGGTTTGTATTTAAAAGTCATTTTTGAAGTGTAAGTGGAGGACATTGATTTAGCGAAGATGTGTGAATTCAAGAGATGTCCAAACGTCACGACATTATATTATTAGAAATATCTCATGAGCACTACCGAGAAAAGCCACTAGAAATGTAAAATTACTGTTTTTATCCTCGTATTTCTGAGTTATTTATAGTACATACGTTATTTGAATTTATAATTTTAGATTCTCTATCAAACCGGTATAAAATCACACAAGAGAAATTAAAATTCAAAGCATTAGGACACCCCAAAATAAAATATATTTTAATAGCACTGTCGATAGCACCCCAAAATCTATCCTTTCATTTCGAAGCTACGACATCGCAGACAGACACATAGGCAGGTTAATAAAAACACCTCTCTATTTTCGTAGGTTAAAATATTTTCTTCAGTAAAGACTACTCTAATAGAATTTCGTAGGGTTTTATGAAGGCTGTTTTTCTAAACATAATAACGGTAGGTGAAAGTGAAATTTGGGCAATTTGCAATAGAAATTGGTCCCTCGAAAACAAAGTTAAGTAAGTTATAATGATAATAATGGAAAAGTATTTTTTTTTTGACATACAGAAATTAAAATCTATAGCAGTTTCAAGGGTTCGTAAGGATAAAAACGGGACCCTATTACTGAGACTTCGATGTCTGTCCGTCTGTCTCATTGCAGACTGTATCTTAAGAAGGGTAACATCTAGAGAGTTGAATTTTTTACAGATTATGTATTTGTGATGCCGCTATATAACAAACACTAAAAACAAAACAAATTTATTAAATTATATATAATAATAAAGCAATATTTTTGCTATTTTAGCTCGATATCTATAATGGCAACTGTCAGGCACTTTAAATTAACATAAAATACTCAATTGTGCTTAAACTTTACTTATCAGTTATATAATTTAAATTAAATTTATAATGAAGGTGGGCTCTCATACAAATTACAGAATTTTTACCTATGTTTGCTCTAATATGGTACGGAGCCCTTCGTACGCGATTCTAACTTGCACTTGGCCGATTTTTTTAGGTCAGTACACATTGCAAAGCCTATAGAGGCGACTTTACATCGCGAGCAGCAACTCTGTGACTCATTTCATATCTCGTGCATTGCAAATAAAGTTATGTACGACTAGCTTTTGCTCGCGGTGACGGTCGCGTGGAATTGAAAATCACGTTAAAATACAAATATTCTTTTGAATTTAAAATGTCAAGTTGATACACCTTTGATTTTTTTTTTCTCTCCACTTGAGCCACTCCATTCCGTGGTATTGTTGTTTAAACACCTCCTGACTCCTGGCCCTCCTGCACCTCATGACTGAACGAAATATGTATATTATTGTGTTAGGACACCAGATTGTATATGTGTATGTATGTACATCGAGATCGTTTGTATGTATGTACGTCGAGGTTAATAAATGAGAAGAAAGAAGGAAATTCAAGCGACAATTTTCTTAGGTGGTAAAGCGTGAAGTTAGCCGATATTCGCGACTGGTCGTCGACCGTGACCACGCGTGGGCACTGCGCATATTATGTATGTCTGTATGTGTGAATGTAGGTAGCGGTACAAGTAGCAGCGGTATTGAATAACAAAAGGCTTCACGGGCAAGTGATGTTAGACAAAATATGTACTAGGATAACATCAAGTAGAGAGAGTTTTAACGCAGAATAGACATTAGACAAGCCTTTAACAGCCTAAAAGCAAGACCGTAGACGTCAGTAACACAGTACAGAAATCATACCTTTAGTGTGGTGGTATGATTAATCATTTAGACATTTTAAGTCATTTAACTTATATTTATAACCATAGCATATATTAGTACCTAGGTCTTACAGAACTCACTTAGGGCCGCCGCGTACTGTTAAAGTTTCTGTTAGGATATACACGACTTTTTTGATAGATTCTCCATAAAAAAATCTGTCAAATAAAGTTGAAGCGGTGAAACAGGCCATTAGTCTAGTATAAATAAATACACCCAGAATAAACAGTTAATTAAATTGGACAGGCAGACGGCTGAGTACAGCTCTGCGAGATTCAATATTAATATTTGAAGGGTTTTTTATGCAAGTCTCAAAGTTTACGAAAAAGGGTCGAGTTGCCTCATGTCTGTGCGTCTCTGAAATTTAAGTTTAATTTTAAAAGATTTAAGGTCTTTTTATCTTTATATACATTGTACTAAATACAGATTAATATACCCTTATCTTTAATGCCCGCTGTACACAAGGCTAGTTTTTCGAATTTTAAGGGATTTATATATACAAGCATTGTATATAATAACTAAGACGGTCGTTAAATAATACTCTTGTCGCGTTTTGTGTTTTTAAAGAGGGCACTTTTAAACGATTTTTTTAAAAGGCCTGTTGAAGTAATATATTTTTAAATAGCAATGTAGTAATATGTATCTATAGACTATATCATCATTATATAAAACCCTTTGTCCTGAACTATATGTATTTAGGAATCAACGTACAGCCTAAACCACTGATCGCAGAAATATGAAATTTTGGGGAAGTGCTTCCGTATGACGAAAGTGGCTGATAAAAAGTTATTTTTAGAAATTCGTCTCCTAAAAGGGGGGTTAAAATTAATATATATTTTTTTTATCTATGGACGCTTCACACCACTTGTGTTACAGGTACTAGACAACGTAAATAAATATATTTAATATTTTATGCTATACACATATTTAAGATTTTTATTATATAATACACATCCACGACCCAGGAAAATTGAAAAACTTTTTGTTCCGTCAGCGGGATTCGAACCCGGGACGTCCGGCTTAAGCTACCAACGAGCTTACTAACTGAGCCACAGAGGTCGTCGAGGAATATGGAAGAACGCGATTCCGTACTCCGAATTTCATGGAAGATTTAATTCATAGTTCTTAGAATACCCTTACTAATATCAAAGAAAGCGTATCTGTTTTGATGTTACCCCTTCACGCCCAAACAGCTGAACTAATTTGCTGAAATTTGGTATGGACATACTTTTAGGAAGGAAATGTCCTTCTCCTTCTCATTCCCGGGGAAGGACATAGGATACTTTTATCCCGGAATAATGTACGGTTCCCTTTCGCAGTTCGGCGCATCGGAGTCGCGGTCATGATCTAGTAACTAATTAAAGGACTTTTATAGCTTTAAAATGATCACACACAGAAATTAGAATATACCTTAAGAATATAATTAAATCAAAAAAGTTCTCTTGCGAAAATAATTAAGTAGTAATAATAATATTTTTCGCCGTCGTAATGACCAAAGGTCCAGATATTTCGCTAATTAGCCCTGCGCCCTTCTGAGATTTAGAAGCGCTACGTTATAATTAGAACTTTGTTTTGAAAAGGTTTGAGGTCATTACCATGATATCTTTCGAGCAATTTAAATATAATCATTACAGATATGTTACACATAATCCTAAGACACCGAGCTTTTAACGAAGATTTGACAATTAAACTAAAATTCGCATTACCAGAGGAAAATATATATTAACTTCTTTTGCACTTGAAATAACGCACTGAATATAATATGGCAGGCAAATATTATCGCACACTTATGACCTAGAGCATCGAAACTCCATCTAATTGTCAAAACCCGATTTCGGGTTTTTGCTAAATAGAATCCGGTCCCCGGGTTTTTCGAGCTTTTTCGTATTTTATATAATTAACTGTAATATTTTATACATCGTTTTTCTGCAATCCTAGTACTTAGTCAGTGTAAAAGAATAAAAAAATTAAAATTAAAAAAGTTTCTTTAATCAAATTTTTTATTGTCTTTGCTCAAAATATTTGTCACAATTTTTACAACAAGTCTTTAATACTCAATTTAATATCAATAAGATACAGACAATGAATCAATTAAAAACAAATTAAACAATAATTGTAAACGTAATTCAAAATATTTTCTAAATAAAAAAATACTTAGAAAGTTTCAACCGTAAATAAAAAAAACTATTATTAACAAATTTCCTAAAAGAAAGAATTTTTAAGCATCTGATATCAAAGTAACAAAGTACCAGAAAAAAAACCAAAACTCGAGTTTTCCCGGATTTTCGAGTTTCAACCGTCAATAAAAAAAAACCTTTATCAAAGAATTTCCTAAAATAAAGAGTTTTTAAGTATCTGATATCAAAGTAACATGGTGAAGTAACAAAGTACCGTAAAAGAAAAAACCCGAAACCCGAGTTTTCCCGGATTTTCGAGTTTCGGTTAAACCCTATCTCGAAGCCCTACGCACACCTCAGAACCCTGAGGTAACACTACAGAAAACGTTTTGTCAACTTAAACACAAGTGTTTTTAAGTTACCTTAAAATTAAAGTTAACTTTGAGGTAAGTGTAGATTATAAAAACCGGCCAAGTTAGTCTCGTGTAGTTCGTGAACGAACTAGATCGAGAGAGCGATCTTATGAACGAACTGCGCGAACTAGTTCGCAGGCCCCTCACTCTCTAGTTCTTGCCAAGGATGTACTGAATATCTACCAATTTAGTAGATAAATACAAATTAATATGTTCTAGATACTAATACCAAAGCGTAAGAGTTGATTATTTATAAACAGGCATTGTCATGAATTTATACCTAAATAAATTTGTGACCCACGCAAGCTTAAAGCTTGCTTGCTTGTCTTACTACTTGTCAAGTGGGTCTTTCGTGACTTGAACTAGTGAACTAACGAACTAAAAGATCGAACTAGTTCGTTAAAGAGCTGCGAACTAAAAAGAGCGCTATAATGCGCAAGACTATGCCAAGTACGAGACGGATTCACACACGAAGGGTTCCTGTAATGAGCAAAAATTTAAGCAACTAAATTGTTAAAAGTCAAACAGCTTTTGTTTTACACTTCCTAACAAGCGCTAGCGCGATGTAGACGTACTGTAGCGTCATCTAGTGCCAAGAAGAAGAAACTTGAAAAACTCGTTGTATGACAGCCACTCTTAAATACTAAATTTATTTTATTTTTAGTATTTGTTGTTATAGCGGCAACAGAGATACATATTCTGTAATCAACTCTCTAGCTATTACCGTTTTTGAGATACAGCTTGGAGACAGACAGACGGACAAGCAGACAGACATCAAAGTTTTAGTAATAGGGTTCCTTTTTTTACACTTTGGGTACGGAACCCTAAAAACTGTAACAATCTACTCTTATAATGTAGAGTGAGGTAGAGTGAGGGTCACGGGCGATAGTGCAGGTCATTGACCCAGTGATAACAGACGCCGTATGACGTGAGTCGTGACTCAAATGAGAATGCGTTGACAAATTTTTATGTTGTTGAGGTCGAAATAATAAATTCTTTACGTAAATTGATGAAATGAATAACTCGATATAAAAACTGTAACAGGACAAAATTGTAACTAGATGAAGCCCGCAACTCCGCTGCGCCTAAATTTTTGCATTTAACAGTAATTTTTAACGTACAGTTTTTGATATAAAAAGTATCCTATGTCTTCTTCTCGCCCAAATGTCAGATTTTGCTGAAATTTGGCATTGAAATACCATAGAAGATGGATTCTATGGTATCTCAATGACAAATTTCAGCAAAATCTGCCTTTTGGGCGAGAAGAAGACAAAATTATTATTATTTTTTACAAAAAATGAAAAACCAAATTCTGAAAAAGCCCTATTTAGGAACTAATATTATTTCATACTTTTCAGTTTACAGAAGTCTACTTTTATTGCTTTTCTAGTTTTTTCCTTGGAAGTCGGTTTTTTATTTTTTCAACTTCTGTAATCGCATGAATCGTCAGTATAATAACTGCCTAAAATACTATTAAAAGTATCAGTATAAGTTATTAATGTCTGATATGGTTGAACATACATAAAAAAACATATAACCTCCCCGTTTTTTGAAGTCGTTTAAAAACAGACGGACACACTTTCGCATTCATAATATTATTGAGGAGTATGGATATGTATTGATGTAATTATAAACATACAAAGTTTTTATTTTTCTTAGAAAACACCTAAAATAACGGGACTAAACTTCAACTAGTCTCTAACTGCGAGCGAACTGTTGAGGGCACTCGAGTAAAACGAAAAATAATTTCCACAAGCACCTTGTTAGCGGTCCCTTATCTCCTGGTACCTCAGACTGCTCTCCACCAGGATTACAGACAGGAGGTTTATCGTAAAGCCTTCGCGGAAACCACTTTGCGAAAGAGTTGTACCGGGGTTGGAGGACAGACAATTTTTTGCTCTGTTTAACTTTAGAGTCTTTTATTTAAAGAGTTACGTTTGATGGTAAAAATATACTTCATTTTATCCTTTTTACACAGTAAATAAAATCGCTCGTCTGTATAACATAACATTTTTATGTGTATTTTAATTTACACAACGGATTATAATGCAATTTCAAAACTAACACGTTATACTTAATATTTAACCCAATTTTACACATTAATTGCACTCCAAATTTGGAAATTTTAAAAGAATAACTACAACTCACAAGGTATTGTCCTTGATTTTAATTGCGTGAATATTTATTTAAATTTTTCGTGGACTCCTCGATCCCTTCCCATATTATACAGACTAGTTAAAAAAAAGTTCGCTAGTTCGTATTATATAACTAAAATAGCGGAAAAATTAATTAGTTTTGTTCGGTAAAAAAGTTTTTCACGTTGTTTTCCCCCAGCGGAGAAATCATCACACTCATATAATATATCCATATTATATTAATACGCGAGCGGAAAACTTTGTACCCCTTTTTACGAAAGATGTAAAAGCATAAAGTTTCTCCCAGTTAAAGCCGATATGGAGGAGGAGCGTAGAATACCAATATTATTTTAAAATATACTCTAATTTTGCATATTTTTAATAAATAAAATGCTACGCACTGTACAATATTTTGACATGACACGATATTCGATAAAAATACACGAAAAATTCTCTCATGGCTGAAATCTGTTTTTTTCTTCTTAATTTAATGGCCTAGTAACAAGATACCAAATTAAAGTCTGTGATTGAATTTGGAATATAGTTTATATTTTTTCCCTACATACTGGATTTTGAAAATTTATGGTTGAATTTCGAACACAGGGCGACAACGACCACCAGTTTTTAATTTAAATGTTTACATGAAGTTTGCTGAAGTTCGCCAATGAAGTTTTCCTAGCGTTGACGAGGCACAAAACTGGTCTCGCTATCACCAAGGCAGCAGATGTGCGTAGGCCATTTATCAGTGAATTTGTTTCCTCCTCGCGGTGTATGTTTGCCTGGTAATCCCGCCATCCTGCTGCGAGACACGCGCGACGAGACGAAGTTACGCGTGCCTCGACGACGACGTCATCTTATAATGGCTGTTTTTCATAATCGCCTATCATGAAGGGGAGCCAAGTCCAAAAAAGGTATTTCCGGGATTTTCCTCGATATTCGGGACTTGGCCACATTAACAAAAGGCTTCCCGCCAGGTGTCACTGCGAGGCGGACCAAAATTGTACCGGGACAGTCCCGGACAACTCGGGACTGTTGGTAAGCCTAGCCATATATTAAGATAAATTGATTCGCGACAGTACCTAAATAGTAGAAAACCTAATTTCATGAAAGTAAGGGGTCATCCAGAACCACGTGATATTTTTTGGTTTGTTCTCACCATATGAGATTTGGCAGGGTTTGGGTCACAATCCATCGCATCCATCACAAAACATCGCGTGAATCATAGACGCATCTATATCTGACAGCGATTTTACTGACTTTATGTTTTGCTCTCAATTCTATGGTATGTCCTTAAGGTGGGGTATTCACGAGCGATCCATAGACTGTATGGCTCTCGCGCCATTGGTTTGCCACTCGACGGCGCGCCGTGCCGTCCTAAATGAATCGGAAAAATTGAATAATAAAAAAACAGCAGCAGTATAGCTCCACCATGAGTTTGAAGTAATAGTATTTGTCGATACTCGATAGCGACAGCGTAAAAAGTATGGGAATTTTAGTTCCGCCAGAGACCACTAGAGGCGCTGTAAAATTTTTCCCTACTAAAATTTTATGTAGTCGCTATCGAGTATCGACAAATTCTATTGCTTCTAACTCATGGTAAAGTCACTGATAGTGAATTAATGTTTCTCGGGAAATAAGGCTTCATGATATTAAGCGGATCGTCAACTACTAATAAAAGTAAACGCCACCTCATAACGCTGCGCCCCTGATATCGCACAGTACCTCTCGCTCTAGTATCTACAATTTTGTATATCGTCGTCCCTTTCGCACGCTGTTATTTTTTATAGACTGCACCGAGTGGCGGTAAAGGCACGCAGGTTCGACTCCCATTGTACTTTTATCTTGGCCAGGTTCCGTCACGTCGTTACGGGAAATACCCTCATTTTCACACTCTACAGTAACATTAGTGAAATGACACTGAATACAGCATTCAAACCCGACACTGCAGTAAACGACAATTCCACCAAAAACATTCTGTATGAAAAGCAGGCCAAGTCTCGATTGGGCTGCTTGTTAATCTCTAAAAAATAATGAAATCTAGACAAAGGCATGTATGTCCAAGTCAAAGGCTCCTGTTTTTTGTTTATAATTATAGTTAATGTTGTATGACTGGCCTGTGACCATAGCTTATTCTTTAATGGGTAAAAGTCAACGGCCAGTCACATAACAATCACTATAATAATAAACAAATCATAGATTTCATTACTTTTTAGAGACAAACAATCAGCTCAATCGAGACTTTGCCTGCTTTTTTCAGAATGTTTTTTGGTGGGATGTCACGACTTTTTCTAGAAACGTTCTTTTTTATTTAGCACAGTTTTTTTTTCATTTTCAGGCTTCCGTACCCAAAGGATTATCGTCTGTCTGTTTTCAGGCTCTATCTCAAGAAAGGTAAGAAAGGTAGCTAGAGAGCTAAAATTTTCACTGATTGTGTGATTTTGTTTCTGCTATGACCACAAAAAGTAAGAACCAATTAAATAAAATATTTAACGAGGCTCACATAATAACATCATCATATAAGTTTTTGCCAAATTAAAATTAGAAAAAAAAATAGATTATGCTAGTTCCTTTTTATGATCATGAGTGAGTGAGTGTCGAAAATGCGAAACTTTGCTATCGCTTATCTTCATAACTAAGTGACCTACAGACTTGAAGTTTTAAGTATGTGTTGTATGCTTACTAGATGGCGAAAATTTCAGTTTTGTGTTATTATCCAGAGGTTCTCAAATAGAGGGCTGAAAATGCAGCGAAATGCTTCCTGTAAAGATGGTACGGCAGTGTTTGCTTCGCGCTCGACTTGGCGATGCCAC
>JAOTAV010010618.1:0-27226 GCA_026546445.1 Cyclargus thomasi | reverse complement strand
ATCAAAAATTAAAATCCGAGATTTTTAAAAATTTCGTTCAATCAGTCTTTTAAGCACAAAAGCAAAGTTTTTCATGCCATATATTTTTTTTCCGTCTAATTACGACCTAAACTACCGAAATTTAATGCTTTGCAATCTAAGTCAAATTTCATGTTGACCCGTGTAATTGATCATATCCGGCCAAATCGACGGGTAAATAGGTATACAGGATGTAACAAGTGTAGTTGATTACTTTAGAAATTATATGTGCTCCTTATAAAGATAACAGTGAAAGTAGCAGCGCTGAGAGCGAGCTTGGCGCTTGCCCCAAAGATTTTTTTTTCGCACACGCTTTCTGTGCGAAAAAAAACTCTGTATAAAAGACAAATAACACCTTACTGTATCATCACTTACTTTTGTTACACCCTGTATCGCATGAGAAATGTAAAGCGAGTTTTAGTAAAAAAGCGACGGCTGAGTATTCCTACTCTATCACATTTATATTGTGGTAACAAAGCTGAATTGTATGCTGAACAACATAATTGTATTGCGAACGCAACTTTATTTGAAGACAATGAACAAGATAAGCTGTTGTCTCGTATTTATTTGTGGTTTTTCGGATTCAAATTTGTAGAAAATGTAATGTATCGTTGTAACAAAGTTATTTACTTATTTTGTACTGAAATTACCATCAAAGAAATGTATTTATAGCCAGTTGTCGGAACTACGTCAACAACGAAAGCTAGAGTTCTCTTTCACTTCTGAGGTAAAATCTAACTGAAACCAGTTTATTAATAATTTAACGAACCAACTCATGGATGCTGTGTATAAATAACTCCCACACCGGTTTCGGTCAGTTTCATTGAAATTAGGTCTGTTACGCAGGAGTTATTTTACAATGCCCAAGTGTGTGCGCAGTACACAAGAGCACTCTCTCTTCATTTACTCTCATGACCCAATGGGACGGATGACCGACACGACTGACGAGAGATCAGGCGCAGGACCGACTTTTTACATGCCTTTCCGACGCATAATTCATCTTATTTGTCAGACAATCAGGTGATCAGCCTGCATTGTCTTAACCAAATTTGGAAATAACATGTTTTTCAATGCAGGAATCGAACCCACGATCTCCGGATCATGAGCAGAGCTCTGTGGTACAGAGGTATTCTCTTGAGTGGTATAGAGTCTGTACCACTAGACCACGGAGGCGGCGTTGCTGTGTATAGACAGATATATAAACCGAAACATTATTTAAGCGCCTCATTTGTAAAAAATATCAAATGCAACTCAATGAAATCTAAAATGATTGATGTGAAAGCTAAAGATTGTATTCATATACCCCGGGACTAGGACTGAGAATCTTGATTAGTTAAAAACTCATCAAGACTTTTCGGGCATATGCCAGAAAAGGATATTGAAAACGACACACGACAGAAAGGGACGGAAAACCTTGATTAGTTAAACACTGTTTAAATATTTTTATGAATGAGGGGGATAGTGAATAGTCTAGTAAATAATCGATTGTAAGACCAAATCGAACTTGTTGTAACGGCGGTAATTAAAATCAACCGTCCTACTGGCAATAACGGCTTGTAACTGGGGGATATCATTTGTGTGAGCCTTACATTCGCCTCAGATATTCAATTAGAAGGGGTCGAAGCGGTGACAATATTCAAAGTCAGATTTAAATGCCTGACTATTATATGTAAGCTTGTTTGGATTTGGATCTTAATAAGAAATGAGGCTTTATTAATTTGAGACAATTAAAACAAAGATTGAATTAAATTAATTCAAATCGTAAATACATTTAAATTTAAAAACATGAGGCAGATATTATGTATACGAGTTTACCTACAAGATAACCATAAGTCCAGAATGCTTTTATTTTAAAATTTTTAAAGCTTCAAGCTTTTAAAAGTTAATTTAAAATTTTTGATTTATATTTACATCTAGAAAAAGTTCTTTTTACAATAATTATTTTATTTAGTTTGGTACACGTCCGTAGCTGAAGCGCTACGCCGTAGAAGACCTCTACAACGTAGGCCGGATGTAAGCAATGAAAACAGATAGTTTCATTGCTTACAATTTTTTTATAAAACAAAGTGGCAAACGAGCAGACATGCCATCTGATGGAAAGCAACTGCCATCGCCTAACATCAAATGACGTGAAAGTGCGTTGCCCGTCATTTTATGAAGGAATAGGCTAAGGGAATAGAGAAAGAGAACAGATATAGTATCAAAATTTAATTTAATTTTAAATCAGTCGTTTTTATAGTAAGTCTGCTTAAAGTATTTCACTACACGCACTCATCTCACAGCACCAATAGCCAATTTTTGTCTGGTTCGACAAAGGCGGGAATTAAAAAGATGGCGCTCCGTTGAGTACGAGCTAATTTAATTAAGTCAAAATGGTGCTTGAGTTTTTACAATCTGTGGGGGCTTGCCAATTAAAAAGTTGGGGTTGTACCGGTAGCGTCAACCAGTCGAGTGTGCTCAAACTTATTCAGATCCCACTGTAACTTCACAACGCCGTACTTAAATCCTCCACGCGAATTTCGTTATTGGACCCCGATTCTCGTTCTTCGAATTGCGGTTCAATCGCAAATTTTGAACGAATGTTGCGTTAACGTAATTTAGTGTTTCGTAATGTAATGTTATTAGTTACTGTCATGTATACTCACACTACGTCATAATAATTTTCGTACCAGTATGTTTTAAGAAATAACCAGATCCGTTATGACGTCTTAAGGTGTGAGCAAACTATGCTGGGCCGCAGCCTGCCGGGTCTCAGCAGAAAAATCTGCCTCCATACAAATATATTGCATGGAGACGGATGCGCGTATCGCACACCTTGAGGGAGCGCGCCGGGCCTCAACGGGGCGGATTTTTGCATGGCAGATGCGACACGGCGCGGCAAGCCTTCAACAGTGTGACCACTTTCAGTAGTTTAACAAATGAATAACGGTTTAGTAGGTAGTTGAAAATCTTTTTGTAGATTATAAGTAGGAAACATAATGAATAAAAATATATAATGAAGACAGTCTATATAAACATTCAATTTTATTTTAGTGTTAACCACGCAAAATATATTAATAAATAAAGGATAATTTTTGATAGAAGCTTAAGTCTAGAGTCACGAGTAATTTAAAAGTGGTCACACTGACGTACTCAAATTCCATCAACGCGATGAGACCCGCCCTGTCAACAGTGTACCATAGCGCATTTTGCGCTGCGCTGAGCCCCAAGTCAAAGTGGGCGCGTACCTTTACAGTGTAAATCGTTCTATTGTGAATATTTCAAACTAAATGTAAATGTATAAAACTAAACAATATTAAATAAATGTTAGGAAGGCATAAATTATATAGTATTTTAAACATTTTAACCAGTAACGGTACGTGTTCCCATATGCGGCAGATTGACAGATATACTATAGGATACATAAATATGAATTGTACCAACATGAGTTGTATAAAATGACTGGTACAAGAAAATAAGAGAACTGGACACAAACGATAGCATACTCGTATTATAGTGTTCTGTATTGCGGCGCGGCGCGTGTTCGTTATGTTCCTAGCTGAGCATTCATGCCTCGATTACCGATAAGCCATTTTCCCCTTCAAATACAACGATACATTTTGGTCTTGTTATTCTAGCAATATGTTTTAAAGTACTAGAATAGTAAATTATGATGCTTGTAAATATTTTAAATCAAATTATAAGCATTTTAAATTACATGATTTTTGTCAACACCGGAAAAAGTTCAGATTCTACTGCAAAGTAGAATAAATATTTAAGCAAACTTTAATAATTTTAAGCAAACTTTACTTGAACCAACTAATAAATAGTCTTAGTAAAGCCTGAATATTTGGTTTAAATTATAACGAAAAGTTGTATTAACTTTTATTTATTAACCGTGTAAATACAGTCAGCCAGGCCGACTCTAACAACACATAAGTAGGGAAACAGTTCGTAGCTTTGTTTTTACCTGTATGTATTATAAATAATACATATAGATTTAAAAAAAAACCATAGTTACAGTTTAAAATCGTTTTACTTGTTTCTAACTGGAAATAATGCCTTGCAGCGTTCCACGAGGCCGAAACTATAATAAAGCACGTAACAATTTATTCAATTTATTTGATGTAATAAAAATCGTTTAAAATTTCACTCACGTAACTCTTTTCATATTCACATTCAATTTCATACGTAAAAAATCAGTTAGCTTTTACGTTTTACATTGAGGTTGTAAATGTTAATGTCAGTTTGTTCGGTTGTTTGTCCATACACACTTCAAAATTAGGCTAAATTGTTTCTTTTAAGGTTTCTTAGCCCAATGGTGTAAAACAAAACCATTAAGGATTCGTCATATCAGTCTGTCTGTCCATCCGTAAATCACAGCTACTTTATTCCGTAATTATAGAGACTATATTGTTAAAATTTTGCGAGTAGGTATAATAATCATTAAAAATTTTGGGGTCCTCCATACTAATAACTGAAATACATTTTTTTTATCAAATCCATACGAGTGAGTTTTTCTTTTCTAAGCCGTGTGCCATTACAAAGAGGCAAAATGTTTCCTCTAACTTAAGAAACAACAACAAGATCTAGTAGGATTTTTATACATCATAATTGTAAGTCTCAATTTACCTTTTATATCAACTGAAATATTAAAAGTAGCATACTTTTCATTTCATAAATACAAATCTACTAACCGCTGCAAAACCTTTCATGTCCGAGTGCGATTTGCACTTGGCTTTTTCATTATTTCTCTACCATTTTTATACCTCAACCTTTTCTACTTGAAATGACAGACTATAGTTATGTCATTCTAACAATCGACACCCATAATGTGAATGTTCAACAAAGAACTGTAATTTCAGTACTACGAATACGCATTAAATTTTATGGATCACATCTCCGTAGCGTGCCGCGATAATTGAAGTTTTCTCAATAGTTTATTACAAATAAATCGCTGGGGACTGAGAAAATATTCTCCATTCGACGACGAGATTTCATTTTTTACCATCTCATTTAAATTTTCAATTTGTGAGTTGGCAATACTTATGGCATGGCGAATGAGAAATGTATTGTTTTGTATTTTTATCAACAAAGTTTATTCCGTTAAGGCCGCGCTTGCCGGCATTTTCAAGTACAATTGACATACTGAGGTCATTAACATGTAATTCTAAACATTTAATTAGTTTACAATCATTAATTTGTTTTGTAAAAAATATATAATTTTGATAAAAATATATTGAACTTAGTCATTATCAAAATGTGCGTTCCTACAACCGGCATACATAGATTTTTCATACATTGTTTTTTTTTAAATACACATTAAGGAACTATTTATTATTAACTTGAAAGACTATACAATTTAAATTTGTTTAATTTCGATAAGAACGTACTTTGTTATAAATACTGGTATTTTTTGTTAACGAAATCAAATTTTTATTTATCAAAGCTGTATTGAACCTAAATTATTTGAAGGTTGTCTGGACATTTTATTGAGACGGCGTTAAATGTGAGCTCTGAGCGATTGGACATAACGCCTCGTGTAAAGTGGAAGACATACTGATCGGACGCGACTTACGGACGCGATCTAGATAATAATCGTACATTAGAGTGTGCAAACAATAAGGCGTAGGACGTTTATATTATGTAATCGGTTTTAATATTAAGTTTTGTTTCCATGATCTATTCTTTCTGTTATTGACAGTTAATTGTTTCAGAATTGAAACCTTTGCAACTGAAATATAGATCCTCGAAACAAACCCAAAGACAACCAAACTATTACTAAATAAGGAGCTATATTGTTTCTATATAAAAATTGTTCAGTTTCCAACTTCCAATATTCGATACAAATAAGTTTAAACCAAAACTGGGTTATGAAATCAAATCACGCTTCCCAAAGCTGTCAGCCAATGTCAGAATCATGACGGAAAATTGCTGGCAATCGTTGGCAACTTCGCGATAACAAAACTCCGTGAATTGTAGCTAGTTGTTCAATCGGTTTGATTGTGGAACAGATAGATCTGTCACCCTTATCTTTTGCCGCATAGTGACTATCTTTCGAAATTATTGGTACCTGAAATTCGTTTTAATTGCAGCAATCCTCATGTATATTCAACCCAGTCTTAACAAACCTTCAAGTACTTGGTGAAATAGAGAGTTTATAGTCTCTAGAATGCTAACAAAACAATTGCAAAAGTATGTAAATAGTAACATAGAATCATGTATGTTTAATATAATAATAAACATATAATGAATGATATATTAATAATTATATTAAATAATTATATTAATTAATAATTATATAAATAAATAATTATATTAATGAATTATAATATACATAAATGTCCGAAAGCGTGATGGACTGACATTAAGAAAAATGAAAAAATTAAAAATAACTCGAGTAAGAAGTTTGGGTGACGTCCTTGGTACATGAACCAAACATAAAAATAATAAACTAAGGATATGGGCGAAAAGCTAATAGAAGACCCTATTTTTAATAATAAAAAACAGTCTTAAGGTCGTTTGTCCACCAACCCCGTCATTCGGGAACGAGAATATTTCGGCAGGATAAAATGCAACTTTATGACATAGACTACAAGCATCATTTTTCTCTACCTCTTAATGAAGGCGACAACATTGACGATAGAGTAATGTCGCTAAAAAGAAACTTATAGCCTAGATCATAAAGTTGCATTTTATAGGGCCGTAATAATCTCGTTCTCGGTTGATGGTTTTGGTTACTAATGCCGTAACTATACTGTATTAGAATAGTACAAGCCCCTTTTCCCCCCAATATCTCCAAGGGCAGCAGTTATAACACGAGATTTTACGTAGAATGTTAGCCTCTTTTAACATGGTCTATAAATCTGGCACTGCCAGCTTTTTACACGCATACGGTCGCCGTGTTGTGTTGCGTCCGTGTTCATATGAAAGCGTTTATACAAGTCCATACATTACTGAGACGGTCGCCGTGTTTATAGTATGTAAGCACGAGTAACACACGGTCGCTATGCCGTGTAAAGCACTAATAGTTGCCCATTTACACGCTTTTACACGGCAAAGCGACTGTGTGTTGACCGTAAAAAGAGGCTCAGTATAATATTTTTAGGAGATCGTAACATTAACGTTCACGTAAACAAAACCACGCGATTTTATGGTAACATGTATAGAAAAATATCATTTATATTTTCCCAGTCCACAGGATGAAGCCTGATTTAATTTATGAAGGTGTACACAATTTAAACATATCCGCATTAACCCGTAAGAGGTTGTAAATCAGCTCATGCGGGCGCGTAGTTTGATAACATTTCCGTAGCGGTTGAGACCACACCTTTGTGTTCCCGGGGGAGGACACGGCCCAAACTTATCCCCTTGCTTTCAATATTTACTGGTGAAAGTAATAAATTTATTTCATTTTGAAAGCTAGCAAAAATAAATTATTAGGGAAGTTGAAATAGAGCCAAATTGCGGATCTATGTAAGTTGGTCGCGTCATGTCAAAACCAGCCAATCACGATATACATGGAATCGACATATTCCGATCAAATGACGTAGGTCCGTCGACTGGCTCTGTTTCAATCTTCTCGATGGGACTTCTTATAGTTTGTACTTTGTGCGTCCTACGCGCTACCAAAATACGCCTTACACCCAAAGATACATACACCTCGAACATTGGTAGACAAATTGTATACCAATAATCGAAGATGTATCTTCGGTTTTTTTAAATAAGATATACGAGAAATTAAAAAATAAATTGGAATGCCCAGAAGACACGCTAATTAAATTCGGATAAATATTGAATAGGTAGCTTAAAAATAAAATGTTAAATGTGTACAATTGAAGGACACACGGGAAAAACAATTTTTTTAATATTCCTCGTTTTTCTCGTGTGGTCTTCAATTTGTTCTCATACAATGATCACGAGACTCAAACCAAGTGGTGGTTAAATGCCACGAAGCTATGACGCTCAAGAAATATACTATGATCAAGTTGATAGATCGTCGGCCGGGTACCAGATCCTGTCGGCGTAATCTTGTGGGAAATCATCTCCGTGCCAGCTGTAATTGGTGATATCTGTAAAACCCCTCCTTATGTCATATTTCCTCTAATAGGCATTGTTGGTACAGAATATCACGCTTTTAGTAGTTGTTTTTATGATCTTATATAGTAATAGCAGATTTTATAACTTTTATTTTTCGACTCCTCCTCATGTCATATTTCCACTAAAAGGCATTGTTGGCTCAGAATAGCACGAAATTGCAACTTTTTCTATGATCCTTTATTATGAAATATGGTTAAAACTGCTGCTGTGGTAAATAAGATTTGTTAGCTTTTATTTTTCAACCGCCCTTCGGATGTCACGGGTGTCCACGTGCGACGGCAGTTGCTTTCCATCACGTAACCCGTCTGCTCGTTTGTCCCCTAAATATAGTAGTTTTTTATAAGAAGATGATAGAAATCATCTCATGAAAAACTGCGAAAAAAAATGCTGCTGCAGTAAAAGAGTTATGATAGGTTTTATTTTTCAATTGGACAACAGGGATTGAATATATTATTGTGGTATTCAGTTAGCCGATTTGAAAAGAGATTAGTGGAATAGCCGACCTTTTTTGCTAAATAAAAAAAAAAGATGGATTTTTTTTTAATTAAAGCCGATGAAGGCAATATGTAATTTTTTGGCGTTCATTTACATTACACTAGAGGGATTGAAGTATTCAGCGAAACTGTTTGAGACGTTTGGGCGTGAATGGAAAACAGATAGATAAACATACACACTTTCGCTTTCTCAATTTCAGTGTAAACTGAGAATATATTTTTAATGTCACAGATCGAAAAATCATTTTGAACATTGTCGTAGGTAATCCGCGTAAACCATATAAATCAGTGTATCGGTAAAGCGGCTGTAGTGACAATGCGAAAACATTTTCCGAACGTTTGTGGTAGTGCGTTCGTGTCGCAATCACGTACGAAAATGTTATAATATGAATATTTTATTTGAATAGCCAATTCGACCTCGCAAATATTTGATATTCACTGTGAATGCGAAAGGTTTGCTTATTAATTGGATTGTCTTTGTGCCCAGAGGCTACGCTTTCGAATTGTACCAACTTTATTTCTGAACTATAATTCAACACGAGAACATATATATGATTAGAAGTCGAATTTCGTGACTTTTATGCTTTAACAACATTAAGTTACTACATATTATTACCATAAAATAATCATATTATGATTATGCGCTTAGTATATTATATTAAATACCTAATGATAGCGTTTACTTACGGCTTGACTCGCGTGGAATTCAAAAATTGCAGAAAAAATACGTATTATTTGTGAAAATGATGAATGTCGTTACTCTCCATGATTTCTAATAACTAAGCCTTTTGCTGAAAATCATGTCAATATGAAGGAAAAAGAAAGAACAAACAAGTTTTACATTTTTAATACTAAGGATGGGATATTGAAATCGTAATTAGTTTTTTCATCATACGTTTTTCTTCATTAAACATAACATTTTTTTCGCTGGAAAGGTAAACTTACGTTAGGTCTGCTTCAAATTGATAATATTATAATCGCCAGGTGCAGACAAACAAAAATAATGATAACTGCATCCGGTGTATACTAAACTGAAAGTAATAGGGAATATGTGTGATCTTTTATTCTTGGTTTAAATAAATCTATCGTTATTAAAAAACGATAAAGTCCAATTAGTTTTTTACTCTTAAAAAAACTAAGTTTTTTACTTTCAAAGCAACAAAATTTTTTTAACATTGAACACAACAAAGCTGTAGGCCTTTAAAGTAATCAGTTATAAAGAGAGGTCTGATATTATTTGTGACGTCAAAGTCTATAAACTGCATACAAAGGTCATACTAAATCACGTTTTGAGAGAAAGTGATGGGTAGAAAACTTAAATCGCTACATCCTACTTATTTCTCAAAAGATTCCAGAGATATTTTTTCATTCTGTATATCTTTCTCTTTCATCTGTATATCTTTAAACTATAATAACCATAATAATTTGCATTCAATAAATTTTGTTTTAATGCAATTTGCGATTTGCGAGACGTTTTAGTCGAGAAACGTTACCGTTACTTGCACGACAACAACGTTTTTGTCTGTCGTATACTTGTAGCTATTAACGTAGAGCATCCGTAGCCTAGTAGGTGGACCTTTGGTTCGCATTCGAAAGGGTTCAGGTTTAAACCCCGGGTGGAGGCGTGTACCATTGAGGCATTTCCGATCTCAAGCACATAATAAGGATGCTGATTGCCGTGGGAGTGCCATGCTTGGGCACCAATACCCCGCTCAACCTGAGTGATACCACGGCCTCACAGAAAACTGGCGTGGAACGGCTTTGTGCTGTATTTCGTTCAGTGAGTGAGTTCACCGGTGGCCCAACTTCCGTAATATATAGGGATAAGGGTATCCCTATTCCCATTCCCTATTCCCTCACCGACAACGCACTGCGATTTTTCAGATCGCAGTGCGTTGTCGGTATAAATATATACCGACAACGCACTGCGATCTGAAATAAAACGTTGTAAGCCTGTTATTAAGATTATATATTTGCTTATACAGATATTACGGCGCACATTGTCGTCCGTTTAAATGAAGATGATCTGCTTAGTACTATATACTATCTATAGAATATCTATCTAGTGAAGGCACTTGACTTCAATACGTTGTACATTTCGCCAAGAAATGTGCTAATGTCATTTCAAAAAAATATGTGTATATAAGAAGGTTTAAGTTGGTTTACTCAGACTAAAGGTGCAGGTTTAGTTCCTGAAAAGAATGATAGCTTTGTAGCTAAGGTCATAATTTGTAAAGTTCTTTGATTTTATTATATGAACATAAGTAGAAACCAATTCCTTCTTTGTTGTATCCACTTATTATCCGCGTTTTCGTTTTGGTTTTTGTGTCGAAACCCCAGTGTCGTAGATATATTTAGAGTTTTCTTAGACGGTTTTTGTCGGCTCCTATGCAGTTTACAGTAGACACACGTGTAACTATCGTAGACACCTGTGTAGCTGTCGTAGACTTCTGTGCAGTTTACGTAGACACACGTACAGCTATCGTATACACCTGTGCAGCTGTCGTAGACTCCTGTGCAGTTTACAGTAGACACACGTACAGCTATCGTATACACCTGTGTAGCTGTCGTAGACTCCTGTGCAGTTTACGTAGACACACGTACAGCTATCGTATACACCTGTGCAGCTGTCGTAGAGTCCTGTGCAGTTTACAGTAGACACCGGTACAGCTATCGTAGACACCTACGTAGCTGTCGTAGACGTCTGTGCAGTTTACGTAGACACAGGTACAGCTATCGTATACACCTGTGCAGCTGTTGTAGAGTACTGTGCAGTTTACAGAAGACACACGTACAGCTTTCGTAGACTCCTGTGCAGCTTAGGCAGACACGTACAGCTATCGCAGACACCTGTGCAGCTTTCGTAAGCACCTGCACAGTTTTTGTAGATAGCTGTGGCTTTACCATGAGTTTAAAGCAATAGTAATTGTCGATGCTCGATAGCGACTTATCTATATATTATAGTTCCACAAGTGCCCGCTAGAGGCGCTGTAATTTTTTTCCATACTAAAAATTAACGTAGTCGGTATCGAGTATCGACAAATACTGTTGCTTTAAACTTATGGTAGAGCCACTGCCCTGTTTTGTAGACAACTGTAAAGTTTTTTACTCTCACTAAAATTCGTTGTAATTTTGGCATTTTGTGGAAAGTTTGTGACTTCGTGGCAATTTCGATAGCACGTAGTCAGTGTGAGCATCGTGTATATTTTTCGTAGTCGAATATTTTTTCGTATTTTTTGTGCGCAAAAAATTTTGTGAGTTCTATCAATAAACACACTTTATATTTGGTTATTTATTCACACTAAATAGACTAGGTCGATTTCGATAAAATTTAGCCGCTTTTCACTGTAGACTATATCACACGAACTATTTTCCCTATAGGCCACGGGGCACAGCTGTCGATATATATTCAGTAAATTGGATCACAATGCTATTCTCAGATACTACTAAAAGCCAAACATTATTAATAGCATCCACAAGTTGGCACCTGATTCCACGAATTGCTACCCCGAAACTTTATTGATAAAACTTTTTCGATAGTTTATGTAACTAATAATATCAACAGCATGTAAATTGGTACAGAAATGTTATCCATTAGGCGAGTATTTGAAAAGTTGGCGAGGAGAGAGACGGGTTAGTGTGAGGGAGACAGGTTAGTGTAAGAGAGACAAAACGACCCAATATCGAAGGGATAACGGTTGAAAGTTTTAATTAAACACCAACATCTGCCGACGTTCAGCTGTGACAATTATTTTACAACATACAACAAAACATATCGGACACTAAGTCGTCGTTTTCGGATTTAAAATAAACATCTAAAGGCGCTTCCTGGTATTTTGTATGGATTTAAGAGCGAACTGCCAAGAAAGTTTAAGGGCTGTTTCAACACTTCCTGAAAAGTGTCGAAAGTGAAATATTCTCCATACATAACCTGTTAAAAATGTTGCGAATAGCCTCTCCGACACCGGTGCAACAGGCCCCATTTCACTACTTCAAAGGTCTACACAAGGATGGATCCACAATGACACCTTTAGGCCTTCTATTCGCAATCGTAAAGTATTTAAAATAAAAAAGAGTAATTGTATATAAACAATTATTTTTCAAAATAATAACAAATTTTCTAGAGGCTCTTTTTCACTATCGGTGTATAAAGAATATGTCATTTATCGATCTCAAGTACACAATACAGCTGCTCATTGCCATGGGAGAGCCATGCTTCCGCATGAATTGGCCGGCTCGACCGGAGTGATACCACGGCCTCGGAGCAAAACTGACGTGAAACGGTGTTTCGTTCAGTGAGTGAGTTACCGGTGGCCCAACTTCCCTAATCCCCCTATGCCTAGTTTTTTATTACTATATCTTTATTCTATGTAAAAGAATAACGAATTTTGACCTAGTGGACAACCCTATCAACAAAGTACCATGGTACAGATTTCATTATGAGGATGCTAAAATAATGATTGTGCCGATTAACGATCAACGCCGATGATGGTGATTAATGATTATGTAAAGCCTCCAAAATTCTGGAAATTATAAGCCGTTTGAAGCCTTCCTAGAACTAAAAGCTGAATGGTCATCCAAAGCATTTAAGTAGTCGGTCTCTTATTACAAATTACTCGAGGAAGAAAATTCAGAAATGGAAACCTTACGTTACAAGAGCCTGGTAAGGATACACCTTTGCAAGTTATAGTTCTGTAACACTTAAAAGTTTGTCCGAGTGTGTTAATGGCGGAGTTTCTCCTAGACTTCATACAGTAACACACTAAAACAATATTATAATATCTTTCTTAATAAAGTGAGTTAACTAGCTGTATGTACAGCACACCTAATTCAAATATATAATTTAAGATCTAGGTTCCTGACATAGGTCGTCTTTTTGTGCTTTAAACGCACAAAAAAAAAATAATCTAAAATTAAAATAGGACTCATAAAGTAGGATTTTTAGATTAAAATTTACGAATACACCAAAACATAAAAGGAAATAAAAATAACGAACATCCTTATTATTTAAAACATAATTTTCATGAAATGAATCTGTATAATTGTCTATTGAGATTTGTTTCAAATTGTTGGAAATGGGATAACCCGTGCTGGGCGGATAAAACATTGAACTCATTTTTGTTTTTTTCGCCCTCCGACAAACATTTTGAGTCCTCTTCAGGCTGCAATTCAACGATAATTATAAAAGTATATCCCCGTTTTTATTTCCCCGGATTCAAAGTTACATTTTCATTTTGTGCTCTATGAATGGCAATGCTATTTGTAATGAAATCAAAAGGCGAAATCCTTTTTGTATATTTCAATTATATTACTCTTAATTAATTGTAAAATAAGGTTCTTTGAATATTTTAAAGAATTATCAAAAAAAAAACAACGTAATTGCTGTCTAGCAACAATGTTTTCAAACTCTCTTACAGTTGAAACTCGGCGAAACGAAACGAAACAAGATGAGATTTTTGAGTCGCACACCATTGTGTTGTCAATAAACTCAAAAATTATACTTTCATATTCTTTATTTCTTTACATCGAATGCAACTATTGGTTATCATCGTAATCATCCATTATCTTTATAATCATCCATCTAAGGCTTGTGTACTTCTTGAAGATTCATTTTACCATCCGCTCAGCTCAGTACTTTCACGGCATATGTCACTCTCCCCGACTGAATACACTAGTTGTGTCATTAAAATCAAACTTCCGGAAATCATAATAATTACCGTTTTATGTACTCTTTATAATTATAGGGTATTTGCTAACAACGTTAATATACCACCCAATATTAACACAAATTATTATTAGATTTAACATAAAGCTAATAACTGTGATGGCAGAATATTAGAACCGTAAGTACACATTCTTGATATTTGAATTTGATGTGTCTTGAATCATTTGAAGGCGGCGCAGCGCGGCGTCGCGTTATTTTAGTCCATAATTTTTGTATTGTCCCTAAGAATGTCCGTTTTAGGTATCTTATCTATTAAACAGCAGAATAAGTGTGGCGGTTTGCGATACATATTAACTATTTAGTAATCTATGATATTATATATTAATTCACAAAAGAAACAGGTTTTTCTGAACTAAAAGTATCCTATGTCACTATTCATCCTTTTAACTCTGTCAATGATTCTTCTGTCAAAAATCATTCTTCGTTTTCTAAATAAAGTCGATCATGCTTGTTAATATGATTCAATGAATGCGAAACAAACACATTTATATGATTGTTATGAATGTACAGAGCGTTAAAAATATCACAAACAGCATAAGCTGTGTTTCCAAAGTTTAGTAATGTAAAAAACATTTCGCGACCGAAGCCAAAGGAGCATTAGGACGAAAAATGTGGCCACAATATAGTAATTGGGGTGCATTTATCCGGCAATTGGCCGCGTCCCCTGCGTTTCCGTTCGTTAGGCGCTCGGAAATGTTCTGGAAAATTGCGACTACTAGGTGTATGTACTGCAGCCGACTGTTAATAGTCGATGAATGCTTTTTGTATAACAAAAGTAGGATACGTCTTGTCCTACTACGCATGGCATTTTCTTGACAAAAATATATTCAAATGTTTTTTTTTGTGTTCAATAGAGCACAAAATGACATAGAATTTATTAATTCAAAGTAAATAATATATAAAATATCAAGTCCTGACTGATTGACTGACTGACTGATTCATCATCGCCGAGCAAAAACTGTTAAAACTACAGCCATTTGGTGAGTAGACACCCTCTAAGAAAGAAAACAATTCTAAAGTGCAATGAGGGTTGAAAGTTTGTATAAAAGTTCATCATTTCTTAAATACGGTAAAAATCGGTGCAGCCATTTCAGAGATAAGCCGAAACGAACAGACAAACATCACACTAAATACTACTATTACAAATGCGAAAGTTTGGGGTTTTGTGAGTGTGTATGTTTGTTACTTCTTGACGCGTAAACGGCTGGACCGATTTCGATAAAAGTTGGCATGGAGCTAGCTGGTATCTTGGATTAACACATAGGCCACTTTTTACTGTATAAACTGTGGGTAACACCGCGGGGCACAGCTAGTTATAAAATTAATTAGGTGTACATAACAAATTGAGATCGCAAAATTGTGAATATGCATCATAAACATGATCAAGGAATTCCGCAATGTATGATTTCATTAATTTTAATTACGAGCCTTTGTTGTTACAGAAATCACAAAAAAGGTGACAAAACCCCGAGGCTAATGTTCTGTTTGGCCTTGTTTCGCAAGTACAAGCAAGATGAGACAGATATATTTCAAAACTGCGACAAGTCTTGACTGTATTCATTCAGCCAATGAAGTCTGATTATGAGTCTACCTATTATGCCTATAAATAGAACGGCATTTATAATTATAGACTTAGATACAAGAAATTCACACACCGATAGGCATAGAGAGTAGACATTAGGACCATCCATAAAGTACGTCACCCGAGGGGGAGGGGGAGACGAAGTGTGACATGATGTCACATGGGGTAGGGGGTCCTTAGTTTTGTGAAATCACTCAATCAGTGATGTCGATGTACTTATGGATGGTCCCTTACCTTATAACATGAGAGATGTTTTTGTCATTAAAAAGAGGGATCACTTCGTCGTTTTTAGGAACCAAAGGTCGTAGCCCGAAATCCTAAAAAGTATGAATTATTATACTTTTTATAAGTGTTCTTTATCTTTACCGCCCTATGTATCATGGGGGAAAATAAAACAGAACCAGTTGACGGATAGTAGGAAAATGTCAATTCAATTGACAAAATCTGCTATTTATTGCAGGTACGAACCCCGGTGGAGGCGTGTACCGATGAGACATTTTCATAATAAGCATAATACGGATACTCATTGCCGTGGGAAAGCCATCCCTCGGCACGAATGGGCCGGCTCGACCGGAATTATACCACAGAAACGGCGTTGTGCTGTGTTTCGTTTAGTGAGTGAGTGAGTTTACGATGGCCCAACTTCCCTTATCCCTATTCCCATTCAAGGCGGCAACGCACTTGAGACTCTTCGGCTGTCGTGAGTGTCCATGGGCGACGGCAGTTGCTTACCATCAGGTATATCATAAAATAATATAATAAATACCTCACAGACTAACTTGTAACATTATTAGTTTGCATTTATATTAAAAACTAACAATAAACACTTATTGTCTGATACGTGGGCGAGAGGTTCGGAAGTCGTCCTCGGAATCTCCAGTAGACGACTCCAGTCGGCCAGAACTCCTCCTTCTCGAAGGTCTGTAGATGGTGCGACGGGATCCTCACCACAATGGAGCTAAAATTCACTTTATGGCGGGACTTCAAGCGGTCGACCCTCAATACGAAGTATGAGACTAGGGCGCTGTTACCCATAGGCCATTGCATATTTATAAATCTAATTTGTTCCTAAACGACGTTTGTGTCCCAAACGAATGAATCGTAAGGCAGCATTGAATACGCCTTTTGAAGGCTGCTGTTTTGCCAAGAAAAAAATTTGCTCCCCACGGCGCTACAAAATAAAAATGTCATGTTATAAACATGCACATTGTTTTGACACGGATAGAGAAAAACAAAATGGAAATGTTTATAAATGTGTCCGCGTAGGCTTTTCACAGGGTTTTTTATGTAGACATATAAAAGTGTTTAAAAATAGAAGCCTGGTTTCCGACTTTGTGTTTTCTGTTTTTATTAGGACTCCGTCGTCGTTCAAAACTAAAAACGAAGTTACGAAGACTGATGCCCGCTTGTCTGTCACCAAAACATTATGATATATAATTGTATTTGTTCGAATTTTTTTCTGTCAGACATGATGATACTACTGAACGAATTTTGATATCATTTAGTATACAGCCGGCCTACGATACACCAGCGTGATATCTCTCTCTCTCGAGCGTTGTCAAAGTAGTCTATATCGACATATGCAATCTCTATTCCATAACCTGCATTATGCGTTAGTCGAGAGACAAATTTCTCTTTCGTTGACTAGCATCGAAAAAACAGTACTCTTCTCATAATATCAAAATCTGGACTAAATTCGATAAAAATTTGTTGTCAAGTAAGGGTTCGTAGACAAAAATAGCGCAGATTAAAAACAAAACACAATGATTATTGTCGATAAACACGAGAAAAAATTCACGTTAGGGTCAATAGAGAAGTGATAAACTGGAAAACGTCGAGAAAACGTGTAGACAAAATTATCACGATGACTATCTTAGCCCCGCTGATAGGTTTTATTAGTTTAATCATATTTAATTTATTTAATTGGTAAATTGTGGGGTAAATTTATCATTTGCAATTATTATTGTTCCACGTGAGCGAAGCCGTAGGCAAAAGGTAGTTAATTATACATAATTAAAGACAGATAAAATAAAATTAATTATAGCTTCTAATATAAAAAGGTGCTTGTTTAAATAACGCTAAAATTAAGTGTAAAGCGATAGATCACGAATTTCGATCATTTGAGTATGAGCGTTGGTGGTGTAATGGTCAGCATAGTTGCCTTCCAAGCAGTTGATCCGGGTTCGATTCCCGGCCAACGCACACTTTTTGTAATTTTTTTCAATTTTGGGCCTTACTTTAATGGGTGTACTTTTTTAATTTAGACTATTGACGTTGAAAGTTGCGGTGCTGAACGCGAAAATATTTTTTGTAATCTGTTTGAAAATCGCTCAAATCTTACGAATGAAAATTCAAAGTACATATTACGGGGAAAATTGAAAGAGAGCCAGTTAACGGACCTACGTCATTTGGTCGGAATATGTCAATTCCATGTAAGCCGTGATCCATCGGCTAAGTTTGACATAACCACAATACTTAGATCCTCGATCTGTATCTGTTTCAACTTCTCTGATTATACATCATTTTGTTCTGGTAACCGCTTTTGGAGCAACTCTGAAAATATGGCACATTCATTTCTGCGGACTCGACCGAATGCTGTACTACTTTTTTTTTCTTTTTTTCGTTTGGGTCGAAGCTACTGATCTGGTTAAGACCTAGGTAATTTAATCGTGGCTATAACTAGTCTGATATTTACTCTTTGTTCTTACAACTTAATATTACGTGTTTTAGAGTAGGACGGCAGCATTCATCTTCGAGTCCGAAGATTTCATTGTGCAGTTTGAGAGTAAGGGACCATCCATAAAGTACATTACACGTATAGGGGGGGAAGGGGGTAGACGAAGTGTGACAGGGGGTAGGGGGGATATTTAGTTTTGTAAGATTCACATTACAAATTAGTAAATTTTATGTTAAATTTTAAATATTGGGGTGGTTTTCAGTTTTATATTGCTAATTCGTGACAGCACAATAGGGAGGGGGGTCTTAGTAATGTGACTAGTGATAAGCGGGCACGATAACCATCTATACTTCCATACTAATATAAATACGAAAGTGTGTCTGTCTGTCAGTCTTCACTCGCAAACCGCAGAATCGATTTTGCTAAAATTTTGGTATGGATATATTTTGGGTCCCGGATAAGACACCTATACTTTTTATCCCCGAAATATATTACCGCGCGAATTTTCGCGCAACACACATGCGGGCCATCTAATAAAGATTTTTTTTTCACAAAAATCTAAAATACTTTTTTCATTAGCACAAGTCATGAATTTCATCCTATCATTTATGTGAACCGTGCACCCCCTATCTAAATGACCGATCTTTATGACTTATGTCTGACAGTTATGGTATAAATGAGGTGATAGGTCTGTTCAATAAATCCAGAATCATCTGTTGTAAATTGAGATCAAACGATTAATTAATTGAAGACATGAGTGGAAGAAGCGGATAACTAGGACTATATCTTTTTTTATGAAATTTTACGGAAAGCAGCGGGTTCTGATGCAAAGCAACTGCCATCGCCCGAAGACACATATGAAGAGTTGCAAGTGCGTTACCGGCCATTTAATGAAGGAATAGGCTATGGGAATAATAACACGGAATAAGATGAGTTGGAACTCCAGTAAAAACTCACTCGACGAAGACAACGCGTGTTGTCGCACTTCTGATTTCTGTGAGGCCGTGGTATTTGTTAGGTTGAGTCGGCTTATTCGTGCCGAAGCATAATTCTCCCATGGCAAAACCACAATAACGTATCGTCGGTGAAGGATTTGCATTTTTCATGAGAGTAGGCCACTTTTCCTTCTGCCCCTAGAAGAGTAGGGCGCTGGCCCCCCTAGGACGATACCCCCCATAGGCCATGGCCCATAGAGGCCTATTTATAGATTCAGGCCTGCCTATCGCAGTTCTTGACATGACATCCGACGCTTAGCTTAAGTTAAACATGTTTAGTTCCATTTTCCTAACTAGATGGCGCTATCTCAGGTCTGCATCTCGGTATCGCTTGTACGATACGTAAAGCTAAAGTGATTGTAATGTTTATAATTAGTCGCGTTGTTTAAGAACTAAAAAAAGCATATGCCACTATGTGGTTAGATTTTTGACGACAGTAAGCTTATATAAGTCTCTGTCTTATTGTACAGGACATGGTAATTAATAATAATTATTTGTAAAGTACTTCAGATTAACTCCCTTATTAATATAAATATTTTAACATTGATTAACTAATCAAGATTTGCAGTCCTTTTCTGGAATATTGAAAACGTGACCCGACAAAAAGGGACAACGAACCTTGATTAGTTAAACACTGTTTAAATATTTTTATGAATAAGGAGGTTAATATACTAACCGAGTCGCCGTTTTCCCTTTCCCCATCTGGAGCAATGATTTTTTAGTATGATTTTAAAATGCCTTCGAATGAGGTAAGGAGGTGCCTTTTAAGTTAAAAAAAAATCAACACTGGCTTTTACTCGCGGCTTGAGTCATGTGGAATTCAAAATGACGTTAAGATACGAAAATTTCGGGAACATCTCCATCCGTTCGAAAAAGTCTGCAAAAAATCAAGTCGCAAGGTTGCTTGCTTCCTCAGGGCGTGAAGAACAAACAAACAGACTTTCCTATTAGAAGACTTTCCAAAATTGACAATTTCAATCTACAATTCACATAGATACCATACATATTACATACCTACAGAAAATAACCTATCTATTAACGCATTCAAGTTCAAATTAGAGATATAATTAAAAAACCATTATTTGTACAACATTATTATTTCTTTGTAAAATTCGCAGTGTTTCGCCTTTGTGCTAGACTCTCATCAGTATAAGCTAATAACTTCACTTTGTCTCTCGTTTTAATCTTGTTATAACATGCCATTATGGTTGGAAAGATAACAATGTTATATTAAATATTGTGGATACATTTTCATTTTACGTTTTTAGGGTTCCTTACCCAAAGGATAAAAATATTAGTAAGTCTTCAATGGCTGTCTGTCTGTACTCTGTCTGTTAGCTGTCCACTTCATAATAGGGAATATGTATGATTTTTTATTTGTTGTTTAAATAAATCTATCTTTATTGAAAAACGATGTAATCTAATTCGTTTTTTCATAAAATTGAAAATAACAAAGAAAAGAGAGATTCGATATTAACTGAGACGTCAAAGTCCATAAGCTGCAAACAAAGTTCATACAAAGTTACGCTTCTGCCGTCCTCAGGCTTAAAAGCTGTTAACCAACATCTGGTCGATTTTAATATTTTGATGCCATCATGATCAGAAGAAAAAACTCTATCGACGTGTGTTACCAACAATTTTCTAGCTTTTATAGTCATCGAGTTATCAAAATCAATATTGTCGTTATATACATACAATTCCTTACATTGCAACGCGCGTTTTTCGCTCATAAATCAAAAAGCACTTTTTGTACATAGCGGCATTTTAGCTCGAGGACGGCAATGTTGGAGAGAAAGAGATGGATAGATAAATTAAATTGAAAAAACTAAAAAAAAACGGCATTTTTGTTTTGTTACAATATATTACCGAAAATCAAAGAGATTCAATTATTAGCTACAATAAACGATAAAGTGCAATGATATATTCATATCAGAACTAGTATGAGGATTTTACTGCGGGAAAATATCACAATTTGTTTTTTCCTGTAAACCGCGGGCAACGCCGCAGTGCACAGATAGTATTAGAATTTATTATTTAAATTATTTGAAACAAACGCAATTTCGAAGTTGACTAGAATACATCTGTACTACTAAGGAACTGACAACTAACTTAACCAACTCTAGAACATGTCTTAGCCAAAGTTAGCCTTGTAACTTGCTCTAACTTACGAGAATACATAAAGTGAATGTTATGCATTTTCATTTCTGGGGGAGGTGAGGGAAGAAAACTGTTAGTTCATCCCTAAAAAATGTATAATATTCTATTCTTTCTTTTTTTATTTGTTACGGGTTACCTGATGGAAAGGAACTGCCGTCGCCCATGGACATTCGCAAAATCCGAAATGAAGGAAACCACACCAGTTTTCTAAGAGTAATCCCTCTGGTCGAGCCGGCCCAATCGTGCCACAGCATGGCAATGAGCATCCGTATTATGCACTTGAGATCGGAAAATGTCTCATTGGTACACTCCTCCACCGGGGTTCGAACCTGCACCCGCTCGAGTGCGAATCAAAGGTCTTACCCACTAGGCCATGGACACTCTAAAACCCTTCATATGTCTACTGACGTTATGCTAGCCCCGCAAATCTGCGGTTCCTTATTGGGATGTAATAGGAAAGATATAAGATGAGGTTTCAGCTTGCCTCATAATACGGTCTACTCAAAAATTTCTACCACCTCTCGTATTACCCTATATTTTCCCCTGACGCGTTTACGCCAATAAAATTCAAACTATAATAAAAATTCTAACAAACAAGTAACAATTTCCCCGTCACTATAAAAGAACTTTAACAGTTAACCGACGAACTAAAAGTGCGATTCTATAAAACTGTTCCCGAATATTTTAAATTTGAATTTTAGCTTGGCTTAAGCTGGGTTGAAAAGTTTGAACTTTCGTCCACAGTTAGTAACTCACAAACTTTGGTGTGTTAACTCAAGCTGTTACGAATAACCGAAAGTTTAAAAGTGTAACCCGACGTCAATTTACAGGTGTACCAGGACGCTTAGCATGGCGACCGAGGAGAAGACAAGCTGACACCTGTCAGTCAGAAAATCTGTCAATTTTTTCAACCTACTTACTGCCTTCCTCAAGCTTAAATGCCGTTAACCAACAACTGGTCGTTTTTGACATCTGATTATGATGGCCTCAAAATACCATCATAATCAGAAAAAAAGTTCTATCAACGTGTATTACCAAAATTTTTGTAGCTTTAATAGTCATCGAGTTATTAAAATAAATATTGCCTTTATGAAGTAGCAAGCCCTTAAAACAATTGCTGCGGTTTTTGCTCATAACTCAAAAGGTACTTTTTGTACATAGCGGTATTTTAGCTTGAGGACGGCAGTATACCTATGTAGTTGGGAATTTGACAACAAACTGACAGATTTCCTTTTGCATCCGACACTTGCGGCCGTTTTGATAGCGTCCGTAATCTGGCTCTATTTCAACTTCGCTCATTGTGCAAGACAAATAATATTTTTATTGTATCACTATACTTAATTAACGTTTATCTTTTTTAATTGTCTGGTTTACACGTATTAAGAGATAGGTAGTTAACTGAATTTTAAGTGACTTAACTTGCTACTAAATTTTGTGGTTAGATGCAGTTAAGTCACTTAAAATTGAGTTGAAATTTATTTATTTATATGGCGCTTCGGCTATAACCATGCCCAGAGTCAAGTGAAGGCGGGAAACCATTTTTCTTGTTCCAATAATTCTTAGCAAAGTTACATAAATTTCGTAAAGTCTAAAGTTTAGTAAGAGTAAAGATAATACGTCAATACAGTCAGAGTCAAGTCAGTCCATTTAGTAAAGCGGAAGGAGTTTTGGAGGGGAACACTAAATAGCACGTTTCTTGAAGTTGTAACACTTGTCCACACTTGTGCATGACAACGAAATTTTAATATTCGATATTCTACCATTATCACACATTAAACACCGAAATAACACAAATTTAACAAAAAATACAGAACACACAACGGTCACTCTCTGAAATCCCCACCAAAAAACCGAGTTGAAATTTAGTTAACTACTTATCTACTTAATAAACCAGACATATAAGTTACAGTTATGATACTTATCTGATATTTCAACTTGTAAATATAAAGTTAATCGCATAAAATATATAAATTTAACCTGTGGGAAATGATGTGGGTATCAATTAATTGTACTTGCATATTACGCTAGATTATTTTAAATGTACCATATTGTGATATTCTTGATTTACCTAAATAATAAAAAAAAAACAAATTCTCGGTGGCCATGCTAGGGCCACAGGGCTATTATTAATCTTTTGATACGTTCCTGACTCTTAAAAACAAGATCATAAGCAGTGGCGTAACTATACCGTTCGAGGCCCGTGGCAAATTCGTTGTCGTTCCACTATGTCAATCCAATACAAAATACGTCAAGCGATTATTGTATAAGATAATCGCTTGCCACTTGTCTTGGGAGGCTGATCGGGAGCCCCTTCCAGCTGGGGGCCCGTGGCATTTTGCCGGCTTGCCACCTTGTAGTTACGCCACTGCTTATAAGCATAGTAAAGAGAGTAGTCAGAATTAGTGTTCCGCTGCGGTGATATGAAATAATCATCATCATTTGTTTCTGCTTTTAGTCAGCTTTTTTATGAATAAAACTGAAAACAAAATGATCGGACGTGACTAACAACCCATACAAAACCGTCCGCGACTGACGTCAGACGCGGCTGACAGCCCATCAAAACGTCCGCGACTGACGTCAGACGCGGCTGACAGGCCATACCAAAACGTCCGCGACTGACGTCAGACGCGGCTGACAGGCCATACCAAAACGTCCGCGACTGACGTCAAACGCGGCTGACAGTCCATGCAAAACGTCCGCGACTTACGCCCTTTAGTTTGCACACTTCAATTATTATCTCGATCGCGTATGTTAGTCGCGTCCGTGAGTCGCGTCCGATCAGTATGTTTTCCGCTTTAGTTATGAAATATATAAGATGTTGCTCACCGTCAAACTACGTCTTATTTTTTAATACGATGTTTTTTTTTTAAAAAGAAGCAACTTTCCAAAGAGCGAATGTTGCCCGTCTCTAGCTAGAAACTACATTTTATACTTATTATGCAGAAAACTTACCATAACTTACTGTAATAACTTATAAATAGATAAAACAAGCGTAAGTGGGAAAATTTTTCTAAGAAAAGTTGTAGAGATCAGCATCGATGTACCATTTCTAGACATCGCAGCTGGGAAACAAACAACAGAGCTAACATTCCGAAAATCCGTAGCAGTTGGGAAAATATCGACGTAATTTACTATTATTATGTTTTTTTTTATTTAAGAATATTATATCTATGACTTTTTACATTTTAATATAATATATCTAATACATATATTATAATCAACCCCACCTCTGAACATATTTTATGTTCAGAGGTGGGGTTGATTTCATGTTGTCTTAAAGTACGCGCACAATTTGACGGAGCGTGTTGACGGGCCGGGTCTCATCGCTTTTTTGCGTACGTCACTTTTAAATTACTCGTAACTCGACATACCAAAAACTTTGCTATATTCTACATTTTTTACTAAAAACTACTACTGGGTAATCTGTGATTTAGCTTCTTTCAAAAAGTTATTTTTATCAATGTATTCTACGTGGTTAAAAGTAAAGTAAAATTGAATGTTTATATAGTATTAATTTGGTATAATATTAACTTCTATAATCTACCAAAAGATTTTGAACTACATACTAAACCGTCATTCATTTGTACTAAAAAGTAGAAATCTACTAAATCTACTAACTGTTGAAGGCTCTTCGGGCCGTGTCGCATCCGCCGCGTAAAACTCCGCCCCGCTGAGCCCCGGCACGCTCCGTAAACGGTGTGCGATACGCGCACCCGTCTCCATATAAATTGTATGGATGCGGTTTTTTCCGCTAAGACCCGGCACGCTGCGGCGCGACAGTTGCCTCACTTATTTCGACCTGTATTAATAGTCAGGACTTAAGGCTTTTTACAATGTACATGTGTCAGCGGTGTAAGTTTAATAAGTATGTTCAAACGTTAAACACATTACCCAAAAAATATATGTAATATATATGATTTTCATATGTATTTTTCTCTGAGCTTATAGTTCATCATAACAAAAATATACCGTGGACATCTTTTTTTTTACAAATACGTTATAAGTAACAGTATAATCCTTAAAGAGGGATAATTATTACTCCGAATGTATGGTCAAGACCGTTGGCGCCACATTAAACATTCTTATTAAAGGCCGGCAACCCTGGTGTTGCGAGCGTCTATGGGCGGCGGTAGTTGCATATTTTATATATAAAAAAAAACTAATAAGAGGTCAAACTTACCCCGCTGGCCTATATGCAAGTCTTAAGCGTAACAGTTTTCTATGGTTATACATGATGATTATTTTATGGGTTTTTTTGCTTGAATTAAACGATTATAATTGTTATTTAACGACTTTTGGAATTGTCAATATTCACGAATGGGACGTCAATGTGCTTAACTTTTTATTTTTAGTATTGAAGTTAATCGCCTGCCCCAGGGTAGTCGGAAATAGTTTTAGCTGTTATAATTTATTTCTAGTCTTCTAATGGAAAAATAATAAGTGCCTCCTACCTTAAGAAATGTCGCTCATAGATTTTTAGGTTTCGGTACCCAAAGGGTAAAAACGGGAAAGTTGGTACCGTCTAAAAAGTCACTTATTATTTGTGTATTCTAATAAATCTCGACTTTCAAAACGGAAAAAAAAGTTTTTCTATTTATTCTACCTAAAACAAAAATGTCACAATAGAAATTAGCATATTTGTACAAACATCCATAACCTGAATACTCATGGAGGATTCGGTTACGTCGGTGTTTGGCAATTGTTGCATTTGAAGACAATTTGCAAAGAATTTGCATTCGCTTGTGCCATGTTGCAAAATGTCAGAAAATAAATGTACATAATATATTCTTATTCTAAAACTATGTTCTTGTGGTTTTGCGTGTATTTCGTCAATTGTGCATTCGAAATTTAAAATTTTCCAATCATTGTCATCCGTTACGAACTGTACTTGTGTACTGCGCACACAATAGGACACTATAAAATTATTATTAATATTTTTGATAAGAACTACAATTAGAGGGCTTTTAATAATCTTGATATATAGATTAAGAGTTTAGAAAGTGACAAAGTTGTTTAATTACAAAAGTTTACAAACAGCATAATGTGACCCCTAAGCCATAAGGTCCACAGTTTAGGGTTTCGTTTGCCAACAAAGGCATTTTGGAATTATAAGACGGTCACATTAAGAAGAAAATAATTGTAAAATAAAACATAGCAAAATGTCTAAAAAGAGCAACAGGCAACTGGCTAAAATATCAATACAATTATTGTCATATATATTTAAGCTAGTTTTCTGTTGGTATTTTTGTAGATTTTGTTAAGTATTTTTACATATTTCTTTATCACGGTAAACCGTCTAGTTAATGCGACCGCGTTGTAGTTTTAGTTAAAAGTTTATTTACCTAACCCATCTCATTAATAAACCCAAGGAAAATTATTATTTTTTAACAAAAAATTAAAACCGACTTCCAAGGGAAAAAAATAAAATAGTACAAAAGAAACTAAAAAGTATTAAATAAAATAAATTCTTTAATAGTGCTTGTTTCAGAATTAGGTGAG
>JAOTAV010010617.1:0-56587 GCA_026546445.1 Cyclargus thomasi | reverse complement strand
ATGCCAAATATAAAGTTTTTTATTTGTTTGTAATCCTATTCAGCTAAAACTAAACCTAGTATTCTTGATTGGTGCTCCGGGCGATGATACTAAACGGGGGACGAGATAAGTACCGCCCGCAAAAAACTCCGACAAATACAGTCCACGGAAAACTCAGATAATACAGTACTTTGATTCTACTATTTGACCTACGACTATTTTTTTATTTTATGAAAAACATCATCGTCATCGTTCAGTTATAAGCTATGCTATTTCTTATGATTTTATTGAGTAGAGAACGTCGGAATTCAAGTTATTTGAGATTATATTATTTTATATGCAAACAGTTATTATACATCTTTATTATAAAAATGCAATACTTCAGCACGAATGGGCCGGCTCGACCGGAGTGATACCACGGCTTCACAGAAAATTGGCGTGAAACGGCGTTCAGTGAGTGAGTTTACCGGTGGTCCAACTTCCCTAATCCCCTAACCCTGTCCCCATTCCTCATTCCCTCATAAAAGCCGGCAATGCACTTGCGACTTTTCGCATGTCACGAGAGTCCATGGATGCTTTCCATCAGGTAACCCACTGCTCGCTTGCCCCCTAAATATCATAAAAAAAATCTCAATTTAACGTTTTTATGTAAGAACATTAGTGATATATTTTTGTTTAATAAGATCAGACAGGATTAAAGCTGTATTCTCGTTAAATCATAAGTAGAATCGGGCTACAGTTCGCAGAAAGTCTGACAAATATAGTCCGCAAGCGAATGATGTAAAAAAATGAAATTAGCTCTTGCCGTTGGAAGCAGATTACTACGAAAACTTGGAATCGACGAAGACAGCGTAAAGAGCAATTTGTGTGAATAGTTCTGAGCGTTTGTGTTTACAAGACTAATTTAAATTTAATTAAAAAAGTAGAGTATGTATTGTTTATTTAATTTATTCTTTGCTTATTTTAATAAACTTATATTGGTGTTGTGGGCATTATCTAGATGCCTGCAACTCTATGGCGCCAAAATAATTTTATCGTGCGGAAGGAAAACAACGCTGAAACCTGGAAAGTTCTCTATAAGGAAACCGAAGTTCTCTTAGCAGCATCGAAACCATCATAAACCTTGGTAATAAATGTTACTTTTTGGTAAATACTAATATAAACCATAATCATTATATTTTTTCATACAAATTTCGAGGAGTTCCCTCGATTGCTAATGGTTTCCATCATCAGTCACCACTATGGTGAACATGGAACCAATTCGAAACAATATTCTATACAACAAAGAAAAATTTTTGAAAATCGGTTCACAAACGGCGGAAGTATGGTTTAACATACATAAAAAGATATCCACAGCCGAACATAAGCTCCTCGTTTTTGGAAGTAGGTAAAAAATTAGCTTTTAGTAGACAACGCATTGGTAAGGTACATGGGTGAGCTTTACTATTATATTTATGAAAGTTATAACGTATCTAAAATCCTTGGAAAGAAAAAGTTTTGTCTAGTGGTTCTCGTCAGTCAATAAAAGCATAAAACCACAATAACACAAGACTAAAGCCAGGATAAAAATCTTTATTTCAACAATGATCTATTACTTAACGTTCGTGTGGAATTAGACGAAAACAAACACGTTAATCATGTCGGCGCGGCGGTGTCAACAGTTTGATACAGTGCCTCTAGCTTTGCAGTCCTCTATGACTAATTTAACCTCGTAAATGACCCTTACAGCATCGGCATAAAGGTGCTGTTAAAGGCAAAATAAATCCAAACAGTACAGGTATGACTAATTGTCAGGGGACTGTTGAATCATACAGGGCACCGCACAGAGGAGTGAGGCTGACAAGCATACACCAGGGAAATGCGCGGTGATTTCGGTAACTGAAACTACGTCGAGGTTGTTGAATGAACAGAAATAGAAAATGTAACTAGAGCGTCCGAGGCCTAGTGGGTAAGACCTTTGGCACGCACTCGAGAGGGTATTTCAGGGAGGGTTCAAGCCCCGGTGTGGGCTCGGCTGGAGTGATACCACGGCCTCACAGAAAACTGGCGTGATATGGCGTTGTGCTGTGTTTCGTTCAGAGAGTTTACTGGTGGCCCAACTCCACCTACCTCTATTACCATTCCCTATTCCCTCATAAAGGCCGGCAACGCACTTGTAACTCTTCGGATATCACGGGTGTTCATTAACGACGGCAGTTGCTTTCCATCAGGTAACCCGTCTGCTCGCTTGCCCCTATATAATAATATCATTAAAAAATGTAAAAGTAAATACCACAATATTAGTTGTATAATGTTTATGGACTTCTCACTGAACTAAATCTAAAATTTACTTAATGGTCTGGTTCACCGTTTACAGATAGTCTATCCACAAATTTATTTGATCAATGTTCTATGGAGAATCTGTCAAATAAACAGGCGGTGAATCAGACCCTTAGTCTCGTTTTGTTACAATTTCATTGCACCTAGATTTACCATCAATCACAATTTACTTCTTTTAAGATCAACAAGACATATGCGACGTTGGAAATTACGTCAGTATTCTGACCGCACGTATGTCCCTAACACCAGCACCCCTCGACAAGTGGCAAGGTCTACGATTATCGCTTCGCTTGTTTTGTATGGGATTGACATTCGAACTCGACTAGATCACGTGACTTTTCGTTCGTCTATGTAGATCCCATACAAAGAGATTATCGTAAACGATACTCGCTTGACACTTGTCTAGGGGGCATGTTTGAATGATAACGTAACTCAATCACAGGTACAGGACTCTGACCCACGAGACTGACATATCATCGGTTGAAACGTGTCCCGAATGCAGAACCAAAATGTCGACAGCACACAGCTATTGCATGCACGAAAAAGAGGACTAATTCTGAAATCGAGAAGTGAATATTGGATTTCGTTGATTTTTCTACGCAGATTATAAAGGGTTTTTCAAGGAATGGAACGCTTTAACAGATTCTTACATTTCATATATCTAAATAAGAAAAAAGCTTTACCGGTCATAATTTATTAAGTTACAAAAATTTGTCTTTAGAGATAAGGAAATATATTTGTCTTAATTCTTCTAACACTTCTTACCTCACTCTGCGCAGGAATAAGATAATATTTTCTTACTGGAAACTTTCCATCCTTACAACAAAGTCTATGCCAAAAATAAAGTCAACTAGTTGCTTCGTTATGGCGAGAAGGTAGGACAAACACGCTTTTGCATTCACAATATTATATTAACTAACTCACTGAACGAAAAGAATAGCACAACACTATTTTACGCCAATTTTCTGTGAGGCCGTGGTATCACCCCGGTCAAACCGGCTCATTGGTTCCGAAGCATGGCTCTCCCACAGCAATGAGCATCCGTATTGTCTTAATGGTACACTCCTCCACCCGGGTCTGAACCTGCACTCTCTCGAGTGCGAGCTAAAAAACTCTTTTCTAATTCAGATTCAGAACTAAAAAAGGAAAATAGAAATAAATGAAGCAATAATTTTACTGATAACATTACACTGTCCCATTGTCATCATGTCTGCCTATGAGAATACCCAAAGTACACTGTGTAACGGCATTGTAAACTTTGAATTGTATTCGGTCGAACTTTCTTATTGTTGTTCAAAATTATGAAACCCTCTGTAGTGTGTTTGTAACTGGGCTAAAGAGCTTCTCTATAGTACGCTCGCGTTAATGTAGTTAGTCATTAGTAACTTAGCAAAGATGTTGTCCATAAAAATGTTATAAATGCGAAAGGGCATCTGCCTGTCTGACTGCGCCCAAAACGCCAAATCGATTTTGCTGAAATTCGGTAGCTAGCACGGGTGATTTATTGTACAATCAGAGAAGTAGAAAGAGATACAGATTGTGGATCTAAGTAATTTGGTCGGGCCACGTCAAAGCCAGCCGACAGATCACAACTTACATGTAATTGACATATTTCGACCAAATGACGTCAACTGGCTCTCTTTCAATTTTCCCCATTATACATAGAAATAAAAAACAATTAAGTGCATTAATTGAGCGTCATATGAGACGATGAGAAATGTCTGAAATGAACATTTAAAATAAAATATATCTTGTCTAATAGTAAGATAGCCCAAGAGGGGAATTTTGGAGTTACTCGAACGCGTCAGATAAAGCTAGTGTAGGCTTTCTACATGTCTTTGGTTATCATGGTATAAAAATCAGATTTCTTAGTTAGTACGGTTCTTAAAAAGTTACTTTAAGTACCGAAATGTCATCGAAACCGTCAGATTAAGATAAAGTACATTTTACATTAAAAATACATAAAGCACTGATGATTTAAACGTAAGGTAAGCCTGTAATAACAGAAATACAAAGCTCCATACTTTTTCATAATCAAGTTTCCCAGATATTTTATGTAACATTCAAATAAATGTTTTAGGTGTTGCTGTCTAAAATCGTCCAATAAATGTTTAATCTAAATCATTTTTTCAAAGAAATGTCTTTTTTAAAATCTTAATTTTGCTGTAGCGTCTCATCCCAACGCTAATTTAAAAAAAACGGTTGTCTGTAAAGTCGGTTTACAGACGATAGTTGAACGTGACAACGCTCGCTCCAGTAGGAGAGAGACGAATGTCGAACGCGAAGGCAGATTGTGCCTCTTTGTCGCTCGTTCCGCGCTCTCGCTTGCACTCCAAGCCTTAAATGGAACGCCTCAGAGCGAGGTAACGCCGCATGAGTCATGTTTTTTCGTGCGTGCGGCCACCTCTATCGAATTATAAGACGTTGTCACGTCAAAAATATTATTTTTTTCCACGTTTTATCTAATTAACAAAAATAGTACTCTCACCTCCCCGGCTATATTGTGTAATAACGATTACTTCTAAGCGAATTACTTATATGTCCATCTTCCGTGGACTGTAGTTACTCTGACTTCAAATTCGATTTGTGCACGTCGGTGCAGTGCTCCGTGGCTCATGAATTATTTACAGCTAACGTATTCCTGCTGACAACCACAGGAAAATATCTTCTATTAGTCGTTATATATATGACTAGAGGATCACCCCGGCTTTGCATGGCATAAAAAATAATTAAAAATCGATTTAAAAAAAACTAAGCCATTAAAACGCCATGTAGCAAATCAAGTTTGAACTTTTTTGTCAGTTTCTTGGCATTACAGTGCAGTTCTTTGGTAGCGTAATGGCACTACTATTGACCTTTTAAGCTACAATCAATAAAAAACATTTTGCAATGAAACAAATTGTAAATCTAAACCGTTCTCAAGTCTTCTTGCATACCTGAAATTCATTTTTTAGCGACATTGGTCTATCGTCAACGTCGTCGCCGTCATTAAAGGTGTAGAGGGAAATGAAACCTGAAGTCTATATTGTCATAGAGTTGCATTTTATCTGGCTGAAATAATCTCGTTCTCGGTTGACGTCGTTGGTAGACAAACGGCGCAGTATGCAGGTACATTTTCGGATTTTTTTATAACGAGCTTTATGAGATAATAAAATAAGTGTTAAAATTAGTGCTCATTTTTTTCTATCCACATCCCGTATTTCGAGTATGTTTTTTTCTATCCAAATTAAACGTTCTTAAATATACGAGTAACTTGCAGTAAGAAACAAAGTTTTCATAAAACACGCTAATGCTCGCTGTGAAATCGCCGTGTGAGCTAATGGGCACATAAATAACAGAAATTCAGGGCGAATTAAATAAGAGTTCGTAGCGCTAGCAAATATACGATAATTGTAGAAATTACAAAAGTAAAAAAAAATATATATATTAAAAGTTTTTTAAGACAAAGTGTGAATTCACATCTTTTCTGATGTTGCGTTGCGTGTTTCCATGGACGACGGTAGTAGCTTTGAATCAGGATACATTTGGTCATTTGCACTATCTATTTAGTTTCGTGTGTGTTCCAGGAGCTGAGGATGGTTTAGCTTCACTAGTTATCTCATATATTATATTTCACTAGCGGACCCGCTAGTCGTTGTCCTGTCGCTCTGGTTTATAAATCTAAACCATTCGTGAATTCCTTGAAACACACACATAAATTTTTATAAAAATCGGTCAAGTCGTTTGCAGCAAACGCCACATTTTATATATTAAGTTTTACATCGTTATAAGTTGCATCTTTTTGTGTGATTTGAGCCTAATGGGAAATATGTAAATAGTTTGCGCAGGGGATAGCGTCTAAATGGAGATTAGAGAAACTCCTACCGCGCAAACGGAGAGCTCTACACAACATTAGACTTCACAAAGGCGATAACACGGTGGGAGCAAACGGGCTACTTGATACCGCGACAGTGTATCGCTACCGTTCACGTGTCGTCATTTCTCACGAAAGGAAAAAGTTTGGTTTTGTAAGTCTCAAGTCTCAAGGTCTACACGATTACGACGTATAAGCAATCTACGTCGTATTTTGTGATGGTTGATTTATATCTATCATTCTACAAAGCAGTATAAATATTACATATTATACCGAGTGAAGTAATTGTTAAAAAATATAACATAGCGTCGTTGAAGTTCTAACACCACGTAAGTCATTTTTTTGGCTATTACGTCATTTTGATGCCCTTTTCAGAGAATCGGAAAACGCATCGTTTAAGTTAATCAGGAACACGTGTCACCAAACAAAAAATTTCTTTTATATTGTAAAAATCTATAATTATGTTGATTTATACAAAATTCAATTGTTTCGCTCTCCTGAAAAGTTGCTACTTTACTTACGTGGTGTTAGAACTTCGACGACGTTAATGGTTATTTCATTTGTTAGTATTAAACTTGGTATTTATTACCAACTTCATATGTCTGCCACTAGTATTTCAAAACACAAACTTAATACTAATACTTAATAAACTCGGTAACGATTTGATAGCTCGATATTGAAATTTCTATCTGCTACTATATGTGTCGCAACTCGTCTGCTTCGTAGTTAAAGCGCATACGAAGACAATTAAGCGATTCAAAAGAAATCCATTTCGACTTCCCAGCGCCTACCATTGTCTGTCATTGTCCTTCAGAACTTTGCACAATAAGGGCATAATAAACCGGTTTTTATGGATAAATATACAAAAAAGGTTAAGAGCAAAGTTAGGAGTTTAAAAGAAAGTTTATCTTACTTATTTACCGGGTCCCAATTGAAGTTTTAAAGACACTGTACATAATTAAACAACATTTTGTATATTATCTTTATTATATGTAACCTAAACTGGGTCTTACAATTGACCGAGACTTGTTTATAAGCTAATCAGAAGTAAGAACTTCGCGACCATAACTCTGTTATTAATAAAAAAAAAAGGTTAATATGAACCTTCTTTGAAACGTCACTTAAAAAAACGGGTTAAAACTAGCTATAATTAAAAAAGGTAAGAAAACGTTATTCTCACACTATTACAGTTTTGAAAATTTTCAGCTCGGTACCGCTAATAGGTGTCTATTAGCGGTACCGAGTAAATGTTGAAATTGTTTTGACAGTGGACATTTCTGGAGTCTCGTGGACCATGATTTTTGACGGAGTAATAGTTTTACTAAATTAATAATTATGGTTTGTAAATATTATCATTCGTTGGGGTAGAGATAATATTTCAAGGGGTTACAAGTGGCAATGTTAAAACTCACACAAAATCATCATATATTTATTGCAGTCAAGTCTGCAATGTAATAGAAGAGTTATATGACAAGGTTTCAGCTTGCCTCAAATATCTATTCGAAAATTGTTATCAGCTCTCAGATTATTATGAAGATCCGTCCCTAAAATATTTTAAAACTATATAATGAAATCAAAAACATAAACGGATCGCAAAGTTTGGTCGTAATGTCGATAGAAGATTTATCCTTTGATGACTTAACCCTCAGTTTGTTTTAAATTAATTCCACCGATTACAGAAATTTAACTTTCGCAATTATCTACGCAACTTCAAACGGTGAAATATTAATTTTCAATGTTTGAATTGGCTATTAGTTAATCAAAACAGATTAATTATTTAGATAAAATTGACATTTCGCAATTTATAAATGCTAATGTCGTGAATGAGCAAGGGTTTTTGTGTATCCCTTATTGTGTATCTTTCTGACACTTTTTAAAGCTCATTTTTAACCACTTATCATTTTGAATTTAACATCAAACGATTTATAATCTGAGTGTTAATCTCTGTACATTTTCGTGCGTACACGTGTTCTAGATTATTCAATTATATTCAGTCGTCGACATATTTAAATGTGCGAACTGCTAAAAAAAGGACGTTCTTACTTATTTGCCGAATTCGGTTTACCTAATGTAAACTGATTCATTTATCGATGCCTTACTGCCTCAACCTCGTATCTTAAAAATAGCTACATTTTGTTGGACAAAAAAAAACTGATTATATTTTTTTACCAGATATGAGGTTATTTGATAAGTAAATTATTGCCTATCGAAGAACCTTATATCTAGTCAGTTTTTTTTGTCTAATGAAATGTAGTCATTTTTAAGATACGAGGTTGAGGCAGTAAGGCGTCGTTATAACGCTTATATCGTAAATAACAACGATGTACTACATCTATGCACATCGAACTTCGGGTAGTGTTTTGTCTTCCTGTTTTTTTTTTAATATTCCTTCCTCCCTCTAATAAGACCAAAGCTTTTTTGTTGTGTTTTTTTCTTCTTTTTGCATTACCTTCAGCGAAGTGTTAATTTTGTCATACATTGTTAAATGTTTAAACGTAGAGTTCAGTGAATGGAAAATAAGGTGTATGTAATGCAACTGCTGATTCTCAACAATTTTAACACTCCGTCAAACAAATTTTTGACTTATAAAAATACACTAGATATAAATAAACGTTTAAATATCTTTTTTACAACATTAAAAAAATTAAATCGTTACAGGCGAAAATGATGTCTGTAATACACAGTAACTCGCACCAGTTGGTTAATTGGTAGCAGGTTTTGCGATATCTCAGAGTGTGATATCTCGTTGATACTCGTATGTTATTTATTGGATCTGACTTCCCTCCACGGTTCTGAGCAGAATACCGACACATACTACACCGAGTTTAATTATGTTCTGACGTGATTTATCCCGATTACTTTTTCACAGCTTCAATTTGTTACATACATACATGAGATATGTAATAATATACAGGATGTAACAAAATATACTTTATCAGTATATTCTGTTACAGCCTGTATATTATTACTGTTTACAGGTGTAACAAAATATACTGATAAAGTAATATTTTGTTACACCCTGCTTTTGACCGCAGCTTTGCCCGATAAAAGGTATTTTTCATACTAAGTTTCAAACCCTAAAACGACTTTTAAGGGCTGAATTTTACACAATCCCGTCTTAGTGAGTATCTACGTCCTAAAAAGAAGCCGCATGCACAATTTCATACCCCGGCACTCGCGGTTTCCGAGGTTTTATGATGAGTGACATTTTGCTTATTATTAACCGACTTCCAAAAAGGAGGAGGTTATATGTTCGTCTGTATATTTCTTTGTATGTTTATAATTTTCAATTTTTTCTGTTGTATAGGGTGCTATTCTAATAAGTACCATATTCACCAAAGTGGTCATCCGATGACGAGATCCATGAAAAATCGAGGGAACCACTTACGATTTTGATTTAAAACTTAAAAAAAAAACTTAAAAAAAAAAAAATATTTTATTTTCTGAGAAGCATCTTAGGCAAATTCCCCAAAAAAGTTAGTTTTGGTACCAAGGTGTATCCTGGTTCCGAGAGAACTCATGATTCCTTATAAACACAAGTTTCGGGGTTTCGGTGTTGTTTTAAGAACTAAAAGCATATGCTACTGAGCAAGTTACATTCTCAAATTATCATAATTATTATCGACACTACCATAACACCATACCGTCACCTTATGACCCTAGAGCATCTAAAAAGTTGTCACGAAAACATGAATTTTATAAGAAATATTCCAGGTATATGCGACTAAAAGTTAAGACTTCGTAGTTCGTACCATGGTATAAAATACGGTTGATAAGGCGTTCAAGGAAGTTGTGATCTCTTGTAGATACAAGTATCGGGCTTTTGGAATTACTTACGAACTAAAAGCTTGCTTTCAGTTCGTAAGTAACGCTAGCATATGTGCTACTATGTAAAATTCATTCATAAATATCATTCTCATCATAACTACCATCACACCAAATACCCGTTTTTTTTATAATTTTTAATAGTAATTTAGATAATAGTTATTCTCTCGTTTATCGAAGATGACTTTTTATTTCAGTGTATTGTTGGAATTAAAAGAGAATGGAATTATTTTTATTTTCAACAAAAAATTAAAACCGACTTCCACGGTAAAAACTAAAACAGTAACAAAATTAACAAAAAAGTATTTAATCAGTAAATGTATTCTTCAAAAGTATCATATCCAGAATACGCCTAAACCTTTCAATATTTTTTTGAAGTCGGTACCAGTCACAAAAATAACAGAATAATGATACAATAGACAATATCGTAGCTTAAGCTTAGTCTAGACATGACCTAAGCGGTTTTCATACGAAACAGGCTCTAAATCAAAATAGAAATAGGTTTAGACCTAGACTAGCAAACTAGGCAAAATCAATTTCTATACCGATGGAAATTTGGAACTTGTTATATTTTCTACGTTAAATCGTATTGCAGTTTTCGTAAAATAAGCTCAGGCGGGTTAGCTCAAACACAGACAAAATATGTTCCCATATTTTGTCTGTCGTTGAGCTAATCCATAAAAAACTTTAATATGTTATGGAAGTAGCCTCAGTTTAAAATAATATTAATTGATACCATAACCTGATAGTGAGATACGTAGTGGCGTCGTCAAGTCGAGCGCAAACACTGCCGTACCGTCTTTACAAGAACCATTTCGCCGGATTTTCAGCCCTCTGTTTGAGAACCCCTGGATAATACCAGAAAGCTGAAATTGATGTCGCAAGGTTCCTGCTGTAAGGTTTTCATTTTTTGGAAATTTAGCTTGCTTTATATTCTTATATTTATTTTGTTGTAATCGACAGATTATTTGAAATGGGACATAGGCTTTTTTGAAGTTAAGAAATGCTGGAGAGCAGAGAGTTCGGAAATAAATACAAAGTAATCTCTAAATTTCACAATGGACAAAATAGAATGTGTTTCCATTGTTCGAATTTCATGAGGTTTGTTTTTAAGCGTCAAAAAATGTCACTTAGGTTTATCATTTCTTAATTATTGTGTTCTACTATTTTTTTTATATAGTAATAATATCTATAGACGCTTCACACCACGTCAATCTGGCTCCGTGCTAAGTACCCGAGGGACTTGTGTTACAAGTACCATACAACGGAAATATATTAAATACTTTTATACTATACACACATTTAAGATCTTTATTATATGATACACATATTTAGTACACATAAATCCCTGACCCAGGAACATTGAAAAACCTTTGTTCCGTCGGCAGGATTTGAACCCGCGACCCCCGGCGTGAGCTACCAAAGAGCTCAACCACTGCGCCACAGAGGTCGTCAAATAAAAAAAACTATTGTTATTGCATTCTTTATGTGTACGTTATATAACGAAAGTTACTTCTTGTAAATAACATCTGAAAATAGAAATTTTTAGATTTTTATGAAACATATTTGATTTTATAATTTAGAATTGTATTTACTGATATGAACTAAAATTTAGTCTTCATAATTAAAGTTCGGCCGTAATTTGTAATTCATTATTTCAAGTTCAGAAATCGAGTTATATCCCAGCAGTTGTACGGCACAATAATTCATGGAAATAATATAACCCTCCTTTATTGTTTCATAGCTAATTCGCCATTGCAATTAGGAATGGAAATTTCGACTGTATTGTTGCTCTAAGTGGATTGTCGAATAATTGTTCGAATTATTGAATCTGTCTGCCCGTACCGAATTAAGACGAAACGTTGTGTTTATTTTGATTATATAAACCAGCTTGGTGTTGCTAATTCTATGTTAGTTTGAGTATTGTACATGGTGCTATGTTTCTGTTCTAGGTCAGCAATTAATTTGCATGTTATTGACTAGGTTTGTGTAATGCTTTATTATTATTTAGCATTATGCTGTTTGTTTTCTACCATGTGCGGGATTTTACTATAGTACACATCAATAAAAGACATCGTGTAAAAAGCTTTATTAGTAAGAAGCGAAATAATTTCAGTCGTTTTCAATCGGTTATTGTAAGGACACTAATTCTGCGAACTCTAACTTGGCTTGACAAGATTGGAACAACAGTTGCAAGTTACAATTGTGGAGACAATTCTGAAGGAACGTGCCCAAATTCTGATAACATGTGCGGGTTCTCGTCTCGAGTTAGTTCGACGTATTGGCAGTAACAATAGTTTGCATAACGCTAACGACATATAGCCGAAATTCGAAGTCGATTGAACTGGAATTTGGTATGTAAAATCGTGTATTGTCAACTAAATTGTAAATCTTGATTGAGTTGACAGCTGACAATAATAGCAATGGTCAAAGCCGTTTTTATATTTTAGCATGTTACAAGCTTTTGCTTCGGCTTTGGTCGGGTGGAATTAGGAACTTCAAAATAATCAAAATTTCTGTTCCATTCCATCGTGCACCGGAGCATATTTTAATTGTTTTTAAGGTATTTTCTTGTTTAAACTCTAAGTCACCTTACCTTGTCTAAATTTTAAGTCAGTTACAGGGTCATTGACGGACAGACATACAATATTAGTTTGGTTAAGTATCAGTTATTTTGGTTATTTAAAAAAATCTTCAAAGCTGCTTCAATTTTGCAAAGGAATAGTTCATCACGTGTTATAAACATTTATTTCACAGGAAATATGTAGATTCCTACCTAAAATCGTAATAAAACAATCGTCAGGCCAATTCCCCGCGTACATCAGCTGTAAACCTCACCAATAAAGTAACAGCTTGTGACGAGATTACGGCCGCAATAAGTCTCGGTACACATCATCCCAGGCGGACTCCCAACTTCTGGGGAAAACTTCCCCAGTTTTCCCCCTCGTTGGGAATTATTAAACACGTACGTCTGCGATAATTACTTAATCTAACCCTAAATTACAACAAGGAAGTTTTTAATTATAATTAAACGCCGTCAGCGAATCGCTGGAGGTTAATTATTTACTGCCTTCGGGGAGACTTGATTTGTTAGCGCGATATGGATTTAATGTCGCTAGGTTTGTGCAAATAATTTATGATTAAGATTTACAGAACGATTTGCTTTTTATTATTAATGTGAAAATTCAATCGAGTACATTTTACATAGAACGGCGTCTTGCTTGTAAGGTTTAACAATACCTACTTTAGGGTGTGATAGGTCACTTATGTACATTGCGAAGTATTTTTTATTAGGAGGCAAACGAGCAGACGAATCACTTGATGGTAAGCAACTACCGTGTCCCATGGCCAGTTGTCTTATTTCCATCCCGTAAAATAACGGCCAGGATTAAACAAGACGTAAAGCTGCAGTTGCATAAAAAAATTAAAATCAGTTCCAGTCTTTGAAAAAAATTATCGTGCAGCGAATGAAAACGAATGAAAATTATAGATTAGGGCAGCAGCGCGCCGTCATGAAATTATTACAAAATCAACTCCCAGTCTTACAATGTTTGTCCACCGTACGCCGTCACCGTCAACCTAATTATTTCGGCCCGATAAAATGTCGCTGTATGACATAGGGCACAAGTTTCATTTAGCGTGACGCCACTAAAGATCTGCAACAACATGGACGTTATAGCAATGTCGCTAGAAAACTAAAACATATAGTCTGGAGTACAAAGTTGCATTTTATGGATACAAAATAATCTCATTGACGGTGACGATATGCGGTGGACAAACGGCTTTATTCTGGACTTTGAGCACGTAGCGGTGTCCAATTAAAATTCGTGTTCGAAACTAAATTAGCCGACGAAACCGCGCGGCCATTAATTGGCACCCACAAAAAGGTTGGGGAAAGAAGCATTTTCATTATCTTCCTTTGAATCCGGACCTGCCGCCGGGTGAACGGCAATTATCACACGCAATGAGAATATATACATAAATATGTTGAGCTGTCGGTCCTTTTAAAACGTGCCTTTGACTGTGAAACGAGTTTTATATCCATACTCAAATTATAAATACGTGTTTCTGTCTGTTGTGTCTTCACGTTCGAACCGCTGGACCGATTTTGCTGAGATTTGGTATGGAATTTTTTAGAGTCCCTGGGAAATACCCTGGGCATATCCTATGTATATAAAAAGTATTTTATCCCGGAAAACTACAGTTCCCGCATAACAGACTTGCGGGCATCATCCAGTTGACACGACAAAAGCAATAAGTAATAACGATTTAGATAAAATACTGCGGGTAATAAGGACAATGGATAATTTTTGATGCCTAATATGTCTATTGTCTGGTACCGCAAATGCATTGAATCAGTAGAAAATACACTATCTAACTGTGAAATGTTCACTTTTCCCCGTACGGGTTCTAACAAAGATTTTATATGGGATTTGTACAGCGCCACCTAGCGATTCTCACAATCTTGGTAAACGCGAAACGCGTTCACGGTCGATTGTAAAAAAAAAACTCGCACTCGGCTCTCTAGTGCCCGAATTCGGAAACCGAATACAAAAATTTATTTAGAGTTTCACCGTATGTCCAAAAGTGAATAATTTCTTTAATCAAAGTTTAATTGCAATTATCAGTTCGATTGTTCAGTGGAGATCGGCGCTCGAGTGTTTGCATTTTTAATTTCCAATTAATTTCGATGATGGCGGTTTTAATTTTAATCGAGAATATAATAACACGGTTTCATTAATATGAGGTTTTACTTCCAGGAGTTTGGGCAGTAAATGACTATTATTTTAAATTGCGTTCTTTATAATTATCATCAATCTACATTCTGTTTGAAAATACTGGACGTTGTTTGCTCGAAACTTCGTCCGCTGAAAATCACTTGACACACACAAATTAGTTACTACACTAGCAAAATCATAATTTTTATATATAAAGACTTTGAGTCCCTGGCTAGGATAAAAGAAAATTTTTTCGGTAACAATTTACGGTTCCTGTGTTTAGTATAACCACCGTGGTTCAAGTTAAGTAAATTAAGATTTTTAGCAATAGTCCGCGAAAAGTATGGATAATCTATGGATTTCCAAAAAGTAACGCCTGATTCTATTAAATATTTACCACCGTAGTGGTAAAATGACTTTTATCACCACGGTGGTAATACTAAACTGCGGGCGTCTTTGTAACAAAACAAACCCTCATTAAGACTTAGCTCTGATTGAAACAATCTAAAACTCGGTAATCTAATTTATACCCGTAATCCAATTACATCGCGACACTAATTACACTCATAATCCGATCACAATCTTAGGAATAAAAAGCCTAACGAGAACGGGTTAACCGCGGTTTAATCGGCGGTTAACTAACCGGTCGTTAGGGGTGAGTTACGGGGACAGGTAGCCGTTAACGAGTTCCACCGATAAATAACTGCTGATAAACCTAATGTCTCTTTGTTTCGCAAAGATGGCGAAAAACTGCATTTGAATAGCGTCGCTGCATTTGAATAACATGATGAATGGGTTAACGTTTGATATTCAGAATGTTATGGGGTTGTGTGACCGGTTTCGCGACAAGTATACTCAGTTAAATAATGTTTAGAACGTACGAATTTTCATTGTGATTATAAATAAGTTATTTTTAGTATCATTAGTTTGTAATGCGTGAAAACAATATTTTTATGTGCTATTTAGTATTCATGTTCCTCCCCTGAAGCCGCAACGTAAAGTGTCTTATTTATTGTCAAAATGAGGAGCACTGTCGTTAATATCTAATACCATTAGAATCAAACGATAATCAAGGTCATCCTTGCCATATATTGTTACGGTCTTCTGTAGCGGTAAGATATGCTGACAATCCCTTTTCATCTATCCAAAGAAACTGAGTTGAAATCGCAGCCTTGTTTTAAACAACATAATATTAATAAATTCACGCTTATATTTTAAATGCGAGAAAGTGTTTGTTTTCTTTGTTCGTCCTTTCTTCACGTTTAAACATCGACTTCATTTTTTAAATATACTTAGTTGAAAGGGTGATAAGTAACATGAGGTACTTTTGGTCTTGAAAACACATGTTTTTTATAATAAATTTCGCGTATTATTCGTATTTTTTCGCGATTTTTAAATTACACGCGAGAGAAACCGCGGTCAAAAGCTATTACTAAACAATTTTACTTTAATACTATATCCTAATAGTGTATGTCGTCAAAAACGCGTCAATGGTGCGGTACAAGTTTCATTGACAGTGTTTTTGTCCCCGTCCTAAATGTCTCACCCTTAATCTCCCGCGTTTTTCCTCACATTTTCCTCGACGTAATCAAGAGCAAAATTAAAGGCACTTTTAGTACGTTACGTTATTACTTTATCACTCGGGGAAACCGTGAGTGTTGAAAAGAATATTGTGGCATTATATCCGATATTACTTTTTCTTTTGTTATAAGTCGGAGTTACGTCTCTATTATGTAATGATATTTAATATGAGGCAAAGATTATATCTAAATAAAAATATTTATATTTTATTTTTTGCCTACGAAATACAATAACTTGTATAGGGTTAAATTTTTTGTCATAGAGTAAAAATACGCACACTACAATATTTTGACATGACACGATACTCATACGCGAGATACTCTTTTGTTTATGTAGTAGTTTTTTTTAGTAAAATTTAATGGCCTGGTAACGAGACCCATCAGCCAAATATTTTAAATATTTACGGTCGAATTTCGACCACAAGGCGACCTAGTATACTTTAATCATTATACCTTAGTCTTCAAGTTGTCAGGAATAACGTTTATGTAATGATTTGAGCATGATGGCGGTTCACTGATAATTATAATGTTATTATGCCAAATTTATTAAAGTTATGTATTGAAGTTAGACTATGACTATTTATGCAAACCTTTTTTGTTAAATCATGTTTAATCAGTTACAATAAGTCACACTTTTTATCATTTAACTTTTTCTTTATCACGAGAAAATTCTTTATTCATATATATTATGTGTAAATATATTTTTTGCAAATATATTTTGTATAACCGTAAAAAATGAACAGAAGTGTGAAAGTTTGAGGTAACAACTAACAACAGTAACAACTAACAATATAAGATCCAGTAAAGACGCACCTATGCATTTGGCATTCACTTCGCGCGCCACAGTAACGAGGGGCGAGCAAACACAGAGGCGGCGACCTGTATGTAATTGTTTGTCTTGCCAGCCAACTGCCAAGACAACCCAAACTGAGACACTATGAGCGTTTAAATAAATCCGGTCGTGCAATTCAACGATGCACCTTGAAGTGTATTTTGTGAGTTACAATTTTAAGGGCCTCTAGCTGTTTCAGCGTCTACTTTCTTATCGGGGAGAAAAAGTTTCTTAGAAACTTTTTTGACAGATTCACCATGCAACATCTGTCAAAAAAAGTTGTGGAAAGACTGTCTGACGCTCATCAGTTAAAACAGGCCTTAAATATTTCAAATGTAATGTTGAATTACAGGGCAAACGAGTCAACGGATTGATGGACAGCAGCTTCCATCACCTATGGACGATCGGAATGTCAGGGAGCAATCTCGTATTTATGATCGGCAGATTTGAATATTATGATAAGGTTTTCTCCAGGATGAAAAGTCGGGAGTTCGGTATTTCACCTAGTTTAAGATAAACAAGTACAACAAATAAACAAAGGTTTGGAAAAGAAGAGCTTATAGCTACTGCGAGGCTTCGTCGATCAAGAAGTAAATTAATATTCCTCGTTATTCGTACCCGGGCGACGGGCGCAGGACAGTCGCTTGACACTATGTTTTGCCATAATATGCTATTCTAGACGTAATTTACTTTTATATTTTATAAGTATGCGAGTGTGTTTGTCACTTCTTTACGCTTCAACGTTTTAGATCAATTTTGGCATAGAACTAGCTGATATTCTGGATTAATACAGGCTACTTTTTACGTGTGTAACACCGCGAGGTAGAGCTAGTAAAAAATAAGTATAGATACTTTGGTTATTTATAGTTTTTGAATTGCGAAATCCAATATTTCTGCGTCGGCGTCGGCGTGGATTATAGATGGCCTACTTACTGGAAATATCTATCGGCTTTTAGTTCCATTTAGGTCTCAAATATATTTTCGAACATTCGAAGTTAAAATATTAAACGTACTTCTTACTACGTCTTCATTAATATATACATCTATACATATGATACAACAGTAATATTGGAGTGTCTGTACATTTAATATTATTACAAAATAATCAATGTGGTGGTGCTAAGGAACAGTAATAGAACGCATATCGACAAAAAAATTTGTCTGTTTATCTGTTTGTACGCGCTAATCTCAGGAACTATTAGACGGATTGGAATAAATAGTTTTTTGTTTAATAGGTCTGGGCAACACATAGGATACTTTTTATTCCGGGAAAATGTACGGTTCCCGCGTGATATGCAATTTTTTGCGCAACGAACTTACGGACACCAACAAGTATGTAATAAGTCCAATAATTGTTTTTTAATCATCTCGTATTATATAGGTATCGTATAGTATCGTATCGTCATGTCACTCGAGAAGGTTTTTTCTGGAATAACAAAACCATCTACGCGAGTCTTAAATTAGCCCATGTGCCCTAAACGAAAAGCATTAAGGAAGATCAGACATCGCCTATTCTTGTTGTCATAACGGCTAATATGAATAATGACTACTATATAGTGAGGGTCTAAGGAAACTGAGATTATATCATTTACGAGTATATAATCTCAGTTTTCTTAGACGTTACAGTACGAACTCGATTATCCGGATCTCAGTTATACGGATTCGCAATTATCCGGACTATCTCTTAATTATTTATTAATAATCATTTGTTTTCGTTTACCTGTCTTAGTTTTTTTATTAAACGTCTTACACTATGTACCTACTTTAATACGAACAAATTTTCTTCATGCTTTGGATTATCCGGATTTTCGATTATCCGAATATTGACAGCAATGAATCCGGTTAACCGAATTTGTACTTTAAAAAAATTACCCAAATACTTTAAAGAAAAACTCACCGCTTCCGCGTGTATCGGGTGCACAGCGAACAGCAGCGCCGCAAGCGCCGCGAAAGGTCGCTGCAGTCGCGCGACAACCGCTCCCGCACGGGCGACTAACGCGCAGCACGCTGCGTGCAGACACACATTAGCAGCATGCCACCACCACGCCGATAACCCGCATAGGGAGTAGTTGAGTCTGGAATAGAAAGAGATGGATGATACACTACTTCTTTGGGAAAAGGTAAGGGACAAAGCACACCACGTGACGTGACAATACGCGCCCGACTTTTATTGACTAAGAGTTGAAACGTCGTGCAAGTGACATTAGAACCTGTCAATGCTATATATTATTTAGAAATGCTTCGTTGCGGTTTCGAATTGACCCTTAGAAGCAATATGCACAGAAAGAGTAATTGGGCCTTTAATAAAAGCTTTAAACTGGAACAGTTTCGAAAAATTAGGTATGGAGCCAGCGTCGACGTCTTGATCCTGCTAATATTATAAATGCAAAATTTGTGAGTTTGTGACGGAAAAAAACCCGCCCAAAGCCACTGCGCTCTGATTGGTGGGAAGTATCTGAGTACGTACACACAGATCTCTTATTAGTGCGTACTGTTTTAGTCTGCAAGTTGGTTGGTAGTTAACTTTTCAGTGCATAACACTGATAAGTTTCGGACACGGATAGCTCATATTACTTCTCTATTGGTTTTATGCTCGATGTCGCGTGTTAACCCGATTTTTAAGAGGAGGAATTAAGATATAACGCAGGTAAAGGGTCCATCGCTGATTACTGTCATTTGAATTGCTTTGAATTCCATAGAAAACCGTCAGTACATAATTCATCAAAACCTTAAAACACAATATAGTTCACACTATCTCGAGGCGTTGCGGTGTATTGTTCTTCTACTTACGTAGACAGCACTCTGCGCGTCCTAAATACGCCTAGGATCTTAAATGGGGCATTGTCTTGTGTGGAGGCGGAAAATTTACACTTAAATCTTGGCGAGATAAAACTCCGAGCTGGGTACGGTCACATAAGACTGCACTCGATGCTTACAACTGCGATGAAGTAATAGACCACATTTTCACATTAATGCGAACATAAATGGGAAAATGTGTTCGTCGGTTGGTCCTTCCTTCACGCCCTAACAGAGCAACTAATCGATTTGATTTTTGGCAAATGCTTAGAGTAGAAAAGATGGGAAATAACATAGGTAACATTTGGTCTTGGAGAAAAATCACGTTCAAATTTGTGGCACAGTTTTGTGGCGCGTATACAGCGTAAGAATTAAATAAATTCATAATTTTTCGTTATTATTTAATACAACTTGGACCGACGTAAAAAGACGATGGCCGCGGTGTCGCGTCGCTCGCCCTTTTAGTAGGTATTTAGGAACCATCGTTTGTAAAATAACACTAAATTATGAAATTAAGCTAGTTCCGCTAGATAAATACTTAAACTAAAGATCGGTATTAAAATTAGGCCCATTAATTCAAACTTTTAGCTGTAGATTTTAATTAAAAAAAAAAAGAGGCAACATTGGATTCCTTTATAATCCAGCCAAGTTCGTCTGATTGTGTATCTATTAGCGAATTTCACTCTGATATATCTTCACACATATATTTATTTTTAAACTGATCCGTATTGATTTTAAAAACGGCATTAAAGGGATAAGGCGCCCTTAAATAAAACTGTATGCTGAATGTAACACGTTAAAGCTTGAATGTTAACGAAGTATTTTCACATACAATATTTGAGACTGAAAATCCATGTTTTGGAACTTCGCCGCAGAAATGTCTTTGTGGCGTTCATTAAGCGGTTTTAAACATGCCTTTGAGGTGCTCTTTTTGTAACTTTTCATAGCTCCAAATAAGAGCTCGTGCCGAAAATTCACAAAGTGGTGACTTCCAAAGCCGTGACAGGACACTTTTGACGAAAGAAATCCGACAGACAGACGTACGAATGCAGAAATACAGAATTTTTTAGCTGCAATCTGTGAGCACGTCACAGACAAGGATGTTATGTTTCGATGTATTGTAGTGTAGCAAAAAGCCAAGGTTTAGCCAAGATCTTTACGTTTTCGCTTCTTTGTAGAATCGCCAAACAAAATGTATGGAAATGATAGAAGCGTTCGTTACCCTTTATGTCACTTCTATACATTTTGTTTGGCGATTCTACAAAGAACCGAAAACGTTTAGATATTGGCTAACCCCCCCTGGTGCGTTAACAGTTGGAACCATCATTTTTATGTTGCAGTCTCTGTCAATATATCTCATATTTGAGGCATAATATTAGTTCAGCCTAATTTGCATTTGCCCAAGATCGCCGGATTCATTAACCCCCTGTCAAATATCTATACAAACCACGATTGGCCACCACACATCGGTATTACGATACTATGTTTACAGTCGCGTTTTGTATGGAAATGACCTATTTTTGACAGAGGATTAATAACCGCAAATCTTGAGCGAATTCATAATAATTACAATGACCGAATTAAGTACCTCCAGATATTTTTTTAAAATTTCTGTACAAAACGTGAATATCAATAACAAAGTGACAATACACTACTTTGTTTTAATCGCGATTCGCTTCGATCAAAGTATATTTAATCGAAGGCGGTTTGTATAGAAATTACAAATTTTTGACATAGAGTCAGCTATCCCCAAAATAGAGTTCAATGTGAAATGGGGTAATATCATCAAAAAATAATTATTGTTCAGATGACGTGACCTGCGCTATTTGGTCAGGGTATGTCAAGTCTATGTTAACCAATGTCTGTTGGCTGAATTGGACATAATATACAGAGTGTAACAAAAGTAAGTTATTAAACTTGAAGAATCGTATGCGTCACTGGTATAGTGTTCACTGTGAAAGTAGCAGCGCTGAAAGCGAAAAAGAATCGGGCGCTGGCCCATGCAAGTCACGATTTTTTTTCACTTTTAGCGCTGCTACTTTCACAGTGGACACAGATCAGCAGCAGGTGACGTCATCTGAACAATAATTATTTTTTGATGATATTACCCCATTTACTCCAGACTATGCTAACTAACAAAATATAAAGAGTAACATTATCCTAAGACAGTGCAAAAAAATTCAAAGATATTATACAAAGCAACAAATCAACATAACCCCCTTTGTTTCACTACACAAATTGTTACCCGCGCAAGAAATGGGGGCTCTTTTTATCCCACCGCTAGGTTTAATAAAAAAAAACGCCGCGACCCGTTTAAATAATAACAATAAAGGCGGGTTATAAATATTAAATGAACCATTCACACCATGTAACTTTGTCTCGAAACGCTGTCATGAAAAGAAGGTATGTATAAAATAATATACAAAGAAATTTGAGTACTGACCGCAACTTTATTTCCATGGAAATTCTGTTTTTAAAAAAAAATGTGAGATTTATTTTCTTCATTCTTTGTTATTTAAGATGGTGTGCATTAATTACGAGAATCGCTAAGAGAGCTTTCGTCATCGTAAGAAACCATGACGGTTATAAATTAACTAGCTTTTGCCACCGATTTCACTCGCATGGAATTCGAAAATCGCGTAAAAACCACGAACTGGCACCGTTGCATGCTGCGCATCAGAGATGGTACTGTATGGGAAAAATGATTTTCCCTGTTCCTGCTTTTCTCTTAAACTTTTTCCTGAATTGTCCTCGCTTCAAACCTCACGGAGCCCGAGACCTTTCCAATGAATTCAAAACCGTGGACATCGGTTTGTGCGTTCTGAAGTTATAGCGTTGTATAAGTAAAATAAGTATGGTTTTCCTTCCTAAGGAAAACCATACTTATTTTTATATAATAGATTTTTGTGCCAGGGAAGTTGCGAGCGTCATATAATAATGTTATATTTTTTGTATAATTATAAATTATTAGGTAACGACCGCAGCTCCGTTGCGCTAAAATTTAATTTATCGCGCGGGAACCGTACATTGTCCCGGGATAAAAAGTGTCTAATGTCCTTCCCTAGAACTCTAAGTATGTTTACACCAAATTTCAGCAAAATCCGTTCTGAGATTTGGGTGTGAAGAGGTAACAGACAGACAAACTTTCGCATTTATCATCTTAGCATTGATATGGATTTATTTCATAGTTCCTCTTCACGCCAGGACGTTACGCAAGACCAAAACGGCTAAAGACTGTTAACCAATACTACCTGTAAGCATGACAAACGACTGTAATGAATTTTTGCAAAAAAAAAAATGTTATGAATAAAGCCAAGAACCCATCCACATAATAGTATCCATTTCTTATGAGATATGGGCACCTCTAGCAGTACCTGCGCGAACAAAATATATGAGAACACATACGGGCCATACAATTTCTCTGGGGTATAGTGCTGGAAATATATATTCCAATGGGGAACTCTTTAAATATGTTACATAAGGTTTTATTCACCTGATTTGTAATATTTATTTTTCCATTTTAATGTACAACTATAAAATTATTCCTTTGAGTATTCCTGTTAGTTTGCTTTTACGGTTTTTATTTTAGTTATTTTCTTTGTTAATTTAATGCTTAATTACTTTTCCGAGATTGCTACTTTTTAAGATAAAATTAAAACATTGTAGAATTTACATTTGAAAATTATTCTGTTATTAAACTAGCTTTGGCCAGCGACATAGTCTTCTTGGAATTAAGGCAGGAATTACGATAAGTGATCCCATGGAAGCATTTAATCGTAATAAAAAGTAATTGATAATTGGGTGAGCGAAGCGAGTCTTCTATACCCCAGTCACAGTACACTTTACGGAAAAACTATAAGTACTACTAATGCCATCTATGAGTTAAGATGTGCCACTGTAAATTTAAACATCTTAACAGTTCCACATCTCATAAGTCATAGATGGCGCTAACGCCATTAATGATTCATTTTGAAATATATTTAATTTGGAAGTCGCTACCAAAGAGTCCCCCTAACTCCTCCTCGATTTCATTATCAGATCACCAATTTTGTGAAAATAGAACCAAACTGAAGCTATACAACAACGATAAAATTTTTAAAATCGGTCCACAAACGGTGTAGTAGTCGGCGAACAAACATAAAAACAACATTTATACGGTCGAATTGAGAAACCTCCCCCTTTTGGAAGTCGGTTAAAAACACCTAGACATGTTTCGGAATACTCATGCAGATGTTAAGTCAAATTATTTCCGTATTCCTGTGATTTCGTACATCAAAGTGCTAATATAACACGTGTAACAAGACTCGGGGGTTTCTCAGACCCCACTTCGACCCGTGAGTCCTCCGGTACCCCAGATACCTCGTCTGTCAGTCGGTCTCGAGGGTTTAGTGTTATCCGCGTACTTTGAAGCCACCTGACGGGTTAGACAAAGCGATTCCCGTATCACGTTAAATATTGCTGAACTCAAACTTAGTCCGGGGGATTTGTACGGACGAGTATAAGAAAAGTGCCTGTAACTGTAACATTAGAAATTTAAGGGCCTGTTTCACCTGATAAATTTTATGATAGGCTATCCACAATTTTTTTAACAGCTTTTCAACATAAATCTGTCAAAAAAAGTTATGGAACTATCTGACACTTATCAGTAAGCAATGAAAAATATTTTGAGTATTTTAGGAGAGTTTTGTAGGTCAATAAATACTGAAGACAGCGAAGAAGTACAAATTATTATGTATGTAAATAACTTGCGTTTAGTGCAGCTACTTTCACAGCGAAACTGTATGTTTTCTCATACACGACTTCAACTATTAGCAATTTTTGTTACACCCTATATAGTACTTTGTTGTAGATAACTGGTTAGCTTTACTAGACACTAGGAACTGTCTAGTAATTCTCAACATTGCGGTTAACTTTGTAACTTTAGTTTGACCACAACCTCTGTACCGCGCCCTAGGAACGTCGGACGGGGCCGGTGACGAGTAAGAATACTAACGCTGTCAGCGTCGACGTCCAACTTACAGATTAACGCGGCCGGTAACCTTGGTAACCCTCTGAGGTTACCAAGGTTACCTCAGAGGGTAGGGTATACCCAAGGCGCTTGTGGTCAAGCTATGATTCTTACCGACTACAGCTCACTAGTAGGCGACGCCTTTTCTGGTTTTTTATCTAGTTTCGTTGGTCAATTACTGCAATGTTTGGAGGCCAGTTACTAGATTTAAGTACTGGCTAGTCACTAGATTTAACCGAGTAAAACTTGGATGATCAACTAGTGAATCATCGTTATCCATCTTGGTTCATTACATTAAAAAATAGTGACGATTCGAGCACTTAACAAACTAACTGTAGAAACAAAATTAGTTCTTTGATCTCCTAATTAAAGTGAAGCGCTTCCTCCTACATAGTTCCCTGACCTCAGAGCCTTTTGCTTCACAAATTATAATTAAAGTTCTCACTAAACTTATAAATAGCTTCCAGATAATAATTAAAGTTCTTAACGAACTTACAAATAGCTTACTTTGATGTGTTTTTGTGGGCCTTCTTTTCCTTTGGACAAGAATTTAAATTGTGCGTCGGTGGCCAAAAAAAAAATGCGAAAAGGGTTAAATAATATTTTTAATAGAATATACGTACTTGTTGTGGCCCACAATTCTCTTGCGTTGAAATGCGTATGTCGCCAAGAAACCGAAAAATTTTTGGGGGTCCGTTTGTAGTGTCCATGTGTGCGTGTCTGTCTGTAGCATCATAGCTCTTTAAAGAATGTAACGGTTTTAATTTAGCTTTTTACTTCATAGTATAGCGTAGCCAAATATAATAAATGATACCCTTATAAACTTGTCATATCTGTCAGTCCGTATGTTTTTATATTAAGGGGAACACAGGCGCCAACGGCTTTGACTATATATTCGGAGTTTCGAAAATGTCCCCCGCTAATTGAACTTTCTTTTTCTGATTAACTATAAGCTGAAGGAAAAAGTCTTTGTTAGTAATGAAAGAACGTAGATCATTCTATAACATATATTTTTAGGCTTATCTGCTTAACGTTTTAACATACTTATAGAGGTCAAACTTAACCCCGCTGGCCCATACATAAGCCTTAAAGGTGATTTACGCATGTCCTAAGATATTCATGATAAATATGGGTTAGTTCGTTAAAAAGTCATGAATGTTAAAGTAAGGTAGGGTATATAAATGCTTGAAAATGTGCAGGTAGTTGTTTTTTTAAACCTTTAATTTATAGTTATATTTTAAGTATCATACACTATTAACTAAATTGTAATTAAATTAGTTTAAACGCTAAAATAAAAAAAAGAGATAACACTCTTTGCGTTTACAATATCAGTTAACATTGAAAACACACTTTGTGTTTTTCTTTCACATTCAGAATGTAAACACACGCACACACAACACTTGTACATTTTGCAGGGTTCTGTAAGGAAGCCGGGTTCCCTCTCAAGGGACTCCGCAAAGGGTTACGCCTTGTACTTCGCAAATAAACTGCCCGGCCCTAAACGTATTAGGACGAACGTGGGTAATTTATGCTATAAAAACATTTCCGTCTAACATCATCTGGGATTTTTAGCCATTCTGTCTATTGACTGTTTTATGAAAACATATCGATGTATCCAAAAGGAATACTAAGTCGAAATATAGTGGTATACCGGAGGCGACTTTAGCTAATACAAATTGTATTTACATAATATTAGGCCGAATAGCTTTAGAATTTTTTTTTTTAAGAATTAAAATTTTTAATAAAAACTGGCAAAATAAATGAAGATCTAAAAAGAATAATAGTTGAGCTCATCCTTTGTTTAGTTCTTATATCGATAGTAGTAAATACATCCTACAGAAAGTAAATCTGCGAACATTCAGCTAATATTGTCCATTTTCATACTACAACTATCAAACCGCACGACATAAGTCACTTTAGGTAAAAAACAAACTAATTTATAATCATTGTATTTTTTCGCGAGTTATGAAGCTACATGCATAGACACTTACACCCCTCTGTGTCGAAAGTCTAACCTAAAAGAATCACACACGTTCGCCGAATTCTCCTCCAAAATACATGGTGTTATCTCCATCAAAGGTCTCCGCGAAGTGACATATTAATAGCCGGGGGAGTAATTTAATCAACTCCGGAGCCGGCTCGGAGAAATTAACTCAAAATGGCCGCTTAACCTAATAACGTAAGTATTTCCCGGCCATTCGTTACTAACACGTGTTATTGCTGCTTAATGTTTATTGTTCTATCATTAGCTCCTGGTTGGGGAGTGGACGTTATGGCAGGCTTTTATTTGACGTTCAGCTGGTCCGGTCGAATTAAGTGGCGTTGATGGAGACGTTATCCTCGTTGTCTTTGCTATCTTTTGGTTATTTCAGGCAACGTCTCGTTTTAATTAGGTAACTAAAACGTTTTTGCACTGGATATGATATAATGTGACTCATACTGTAATTTTCGACATTTTTGATGAAAGTCCCGTAAGAATTTTTTACACCGGTTCCTAGCTCCAGATCGGTAGCAGATTACCAATGTTCAAAAAGTGTATTCAGATTAACTATTTTGATTTAAAAGAATTTTTATTTTAATTTTATTCGTCAGTAATATTTTGTCGAGGTAAATGCAAGGAATGAGAAAAGTGAGTTATAAAAGTTCCCTGGTCTTTACGTATTTTTATGTAGACTTTACTTTTAATCGCTTTTTGGGTTAGAGATAGCCTACTTCTATCATGTATGTGTATTATGATGTAATGGATGTCATAATGCATGATGGTTACACATTATTAAGCGTAATAATACAATCTAGCATCGAAGAAATTGATTCAAAGGCATAAATGCGTATTCGATTGTCCCTCTTATAATTTTAATTTCATAAATGAATTTGTCGACATCGCAGCCCGGGGACACATGTGAGCCATTAATTTTATAACACCGCTGTATTGTGTTACAGTTTTTCCGCCGGTAATCTGTGTATTTCGTGCGACTTTTTCATTTTTGCTGTAAACATAGTCTGTGGTGCTGCAGCTTGTCATAAAATATTTATGTACGCTTCTGTTTTAGTTTTATTGAGGCTTTCTTCACTGGATGTTACAGGATTTTGGAATCACAATTTTGTGTTATGTGCACATTAGTATTGTATACTATATTTTTTTTCTTCCCTGAAAAAATCTGCGTATCCGATTTATTTTTGGTCTACGAAAATTTGATTACATATCCAAGTACCGATTGTAGCTAAATTGATTTCTGTCAAGTTACGTAGAAACACCTACATTCTTCATCTTACCTACATTTTTACTTTTCATTCATTTACATTACATCCTTTTTTTTAACGTGGAGAAATGCTGGGACGATATGTGGGACTCACTAGGACTGACCGCAGCCCTACCAACTAAAACTCTACGATGTTCCACGACACGCTGGACTGAGTATCACCGGTAATTACGACAAGGCGTCCTGGACTGGACACCTTTTTTTTTCATAAAAATAAGGAGGCAAATGAGCAAACGGGCTACCTGATGGAAAGCAACTACCGCCGCCCATAGACACTCGCCACATTAGGGTTGCATGTGTGCTCTCTTCTTGAAGGTTTGTAGGTCGTAGCGGTCCGGAAATACTGCTGGTGATAGTTCATTCCAGAGCTTTACTGTGCGAGGCAGAAAGTTACGCGAAAATCGTACTGTATCTACAACCTACTCTTTGCTCTGCCAATAAATTGACTCTTATCTTTCCATCTCACAATACTAACTTCATTGACTCTTCCTTCACAATCTCTGCCATGCGTTTGTGGAATGTTTTACTCGAAAAAAATCTAAATCTATTAATATTTTCAAAAACAGTCTTCGACAACGTTACTTACATTTATCTGCGTAATTTCTCCGTGAATATTCTACTTGGTACTTATGTTTATGTTATTTATTAAGCGTTTATAGAATATCATGTTTATAGAATATCATGTTTATCGTAATATATGTTATATATTCTTCCATATTTTTTTAAGTAATGGTGAAAACACACAACCACAACTTATTTTTTATTATTTTTACTTCTGTCGGTTGCCTGGATAAAATGCTTCCAGCAGTAAGACCGCCGTTTTGGGATTTTTTTGTTATTTTTTTCTGTATATTGTTTTAGTTTTGGTTTTATAAATTATTTTAATTGTATGCATAAGTTAGTAAATCGTTTGCATTTTAAACTCCTGTGTTATATCATAAAAAATATCGTTAACTTATTTATATATTTCCTAACCTATATAAATAGTACGCACAATAAAATCAAAAAACAATCACTTTATCGTAAGAAATAAGACTATTACCTATATTATTATTACTTAAAATAGAGAATAAAGACTTATAACCTTTCCATTGAAATAATGTGTATGTTGGTAAAACAGATCGGGAATTGGCAATCGGTTCTGCGGTCGACCGCAACCCCTCCGTCACTATTGTAATTGGTTCTTACAAGACATCCAGTCAGGCCCGGCGTTAGCCCTACCGGCGCTCTGGGTGATGTTTACACCCTAACTTCAATTCAAATACAACTGAAAGTCGGTCAGGTGCCGGTTATATGGAGTGCTGCAGCCTATTTCACAAAGGTGACCGGCCACTGTCGCCCCCTAACGCTACTGTACGCTACAGCTTTAATACGGTTGATTAAAGAAAAATCGTAATTAAAAAAAAATACACTTCTTAAACCTCATTACATATTTATTACAAACGACGCAAGATTACTTTTCAATATCCCACAACACTTGGAAAACCTCCGACGTTTTTATTAAGAATTTAAAACTCAAAGATTAATTGGCTCTCTACCTTCGCTGTACGTAATTAATATACTTTGAAAAGCAGCCCGTTTTCCAAGCATCCTCTCGATTCAGGGCCGGACTGTGATATTAGAGGGACCTGGCAACACCCTGGGCTCATACTGCTTCAAAACTTTAACTGTCACTTCGATTTATCACCTCACGTACATCACCTACGTAAAGTAAAAAAAAAACTAAAGAAAAAAATCTTAACATGCTTTATATAACATATATACAATGTTAAAGTTATTGTCAAGACGAATCATATGAGCCCAAGCTCGATATGGTGGCGTCTTTTAATTTCAATTTGATCGATCGAGTTCCACTGCTTACCTACCAGCTCCATCATCAGATCAGCTCCAGGTCTTAAAAATATCGCATCATCATCCGATTTGTACGCATACAAGCATACAAAATTTTAATCTGAAGCCAGAAAGCTGATCAAATTTTTCTTCACGGTAATATTCTAGGCAACGGGACAAGTAAATGTAAATAAAAGCTTGTAATTAAATAAGTTGATCGTGGGATTTTTTGACTCGCAAACTACTCGATTAATCTTTGATTTACTAAATTTGTGGACTGTTGCTTATATTATAATTTTTTTTTATTTCTCTTTCTTTTTAAGCTCCTAAATTCTGGCTGTCCTCGGCTGGAGCCCTGAAACCCATATGGCAAATCCGGCCCTGTCTCGATCCTTAAGTATACTTGGATAGTCCCAATCTCTTTTAATACTCCCATAATCAGGGCGAAACATTGTGGAATACGTTATAACGATTAGGGACAGCCCATAAATCCTTTCTGTTGAAAATTTTACGCTCCATTTGAAGGCTTTAATGGATTTTGACCTTTGGAAGTAATTTAGCGGTCTTACGTTCATGTAGAATTTATATAAACTGTTCATTCATTATTTTATCCGTTCTGTTTTAGAATTTTCGTTTGATAATTTAGTAACATTTTCTTTGGTTTCGATAGTGTTAAATTAAGTTTGTTTAAAATATTTTGTAGACATTCATCGAGGGTTTATGTTGATTCCATACAATTTTTGTAACTTTCGTACAATTAATGTAACATTTCCATACAATTAATGTAACAAGAATTTTGGCGTTACGCCGTTTCTCCACCACACGACGTCATCGTCAATGAAATTGTTACGGCCACATAAAATGCTACTGTATGACTTCAACTATTAGGTTTCATTTTCTTGAACAATGTAATTATGGAAAAAACGATGTACTCTAAGTGTCAGAATTTATTGTTAAATAGCTCTATATTTTATTGTATATTAGGGGAAATTGAAAGAGTTGACGGACCTACGTCATTGGGTCGGAATGTCAATTCCGTATAAGTCGTGAACTCGACCAAATTGCTTAGATCCACGATCTGTATCTGTTTCAACTTCTCTGATTGTACTGAGAAATAAATATTTATCTTATCTTATTTTTCCCTACGCCACTACAGACGGGGGCGACATGGGCGCTATACCAAAGTCGGGGTAGAAAGAGTAAAAGTCTAGATCATAAAGTGACAACGCCAACGACCTCCGTGACTCAGTTGGTAAGCGCTTTGGTAGCTTAAAGCGGGGGTCGCGGGTTCGAAGCCCGCCGACGGAATAAAAAATTTTTCAATGTTCCTGGGTCTTGAATGTGTATTAAATGTGTATCATAGAATAAAAATCTTAAATATTCGTCTTAGTCACGGGTTCGAATCCCGCCGACGGAACAAAAAAGTTTTTCAATGTTCCTGGGTCTCGGATGTGTATTAAATGTGTGTATCATGTAATAAAAATCTTAAATATGTGTGTAGTATACAAACAGCCTTACTCTAACGTAGGCATTACTACAGATGAAATTCCTAAGCAAATGCAATGTTTGATACATCCCATTAGAGATCGTTCCCTCAAATATCTCGGGGCAAGTATCTCAGTTATTTTATCTCGTTCCAGCGAGTTGGACGATAAACAACGCATTAATTAAGCGACCAAAACTCAGTGACCCGTAGCCGCGTAGATAGGCGGTAACAAACTGGGCCCAAGATATACGAATACTTTAAGTTCCACGGATCGAAATCCGGCTTAAGGGATCAAAAGTTGAGAATTGGATCCGACAGCTAACAACGAATCAGAATTTCATACTTCGAAATTTAATATGTTTTGTGAGTCGAAGAAAAAAAATATTTGAAGGTCTATTTAATAGAATTTGGGCATTTACACCACGGTTGAATTTTAAATTGTTTATTTAAAATCGTTTAAATGTTGTAAGAATCTTTCAGTTTGATTTATGTTAGGCGGGTAGAAGCAAACATTGGTTAGCATATATTATACTTAAGGCACTTTTAATTCTTATTGTGAGAAGATACTATAATTATTGCTTATATAGATAATATAATTATGGCTTAGAAATTATCAAAAACTTGAAATATTTATAATTATTGAGAAAGAACACAAAATACGTATTTACGCTTTTTGAGAATCATACGAGACTTCCCGCGCGTATAATTCTCAAATAGCGTAAATACGTATTTTTCTTGTCAATCATCTTTTGGAACTTGACGTTTTTATAAGACATCAAATGGCATCTGTACTCACCATACTTTCAACTAAGTCTATGCCATAAACCCTATAGATCAGATGCTTCAGTAGAGTGTGAACGATGGACAAATAAACAAACAAAAAAACAAACACATTATTCATATTTATGTTATGGGTGTGGATTTCATAAAAAACCACAACATACCGAACAGCAAACAGCTACCCGCGGTCATCAATAAAAGTCGTTTTCGGGTTAAAAATTACACGTGACGATACCCCCACTTTAATTAAACAAATTAATCAGGATCCCCTCTCCTGGCATCAATCAGGTTACGAGGCACTTTTGCACATAATCAATTATTCCCTAACACAGGCTACGCGCACCTCAACAGTCATATACCCCCGCAACTGTCAGCCCAACTTTTAAAGGTCGTCGTCAGAATGGCGCATCTGTCGTGCCGCCTTTGAAAGGCCGATTGATAAACGAAGAAACCTTTCTTCGAAATATAGATATCGGCTAATATTTTCGGCTTTACCAATCTTTACTAGTATAGCTTTCGCCCGCGGTTTCGCTGGCATTAAATTAGGAAATCACGTAAAATATTTTTTCTGGTTGACTTTTGTACACATCTTAGAGCGTCCGTGACCTAGTAGGCAAGACTTTCAAATGCCGAAAGATTTTCTAAAATCGGTCATTACAACCAAATAAAGTTTTCCCATTTTCAGTGTTTGTTTGTCTTTCCTGCATGCTCTAAAAAAGCAAACAATCGACTTCATTTTCGGCATAGACTTCTACATCCTTACAACTGTAAGGATGTAGAGAAACGTTGGTTATCTTTTGATCTTGAAAAATATGAAGTCTCCAAAGGGTAAAGTTTTCATCAAAATTTTAATGCAGACAAAACTGTGGACAAAAGCTAGTATTATAAATACGATAAGTAACTCTGTCGGTTTAAAAATTTGTAACTTTGTCGAAACCGGTTGTGTATTTGCTATAAATTTGTAAAACCGATGTAAATATAGTGGAAATAAGGCATGAAATTAAGCTTCATATATAATATTATACAATGTACAAAATAAATTGTATAATATACGTTATATTCATGAAATTTGTAGCAATTATATTTGTTAAAACTCCGACGGAGCAGTTCTTATGCGTAATACAAATGGAGAAATCGTCTTTGATGTTTCAATGCCGAGGAACAATTTGTACGACGTTACATCAAAAGATAATGCTTGTTACAAAAAGTTTATTCGCATTAAACTCACGATACGTAATACGTTGTATAAGACTCGGCAAGTATAATTAGGGAATGCCACGGGAACCGTAAATATTTTACAAAAGCAAATCATGTTTTCTTTTCCTATGTTCTTTTCTATATTGGCGCCAATATACAGACGTCAAAAAACTAGGATATAATACTTTAGGGTTTGTATGTGTTCCTCTCATTGTGTTCTTTTTTTTATAAAAATAAGGGGGTAAACGAGCAAACGGGTTACCTGATGGAAAGCAACTACCGCCGCCCACAGACACTTGAAGCATCAGGGTTGCATGTGCGTTGCCGGCCTTTTAAGAGGGAATACTCTTCTTGTAGGTTTGTAGGTCGGTTGAAGGTTTGTTCACGGTGAAAGTAAAGCGCTGAAAGAGCCATTTTTGTGATCTGTATGGGAAAGCTCCCAAGCCTCATGACTTTTTGCCCAAAAAAAAAAATAGGTCCTTCAGTGCTGCGACTTTTACACTCTAAGATCTTCATCATAGGAACTTTTACCTTTTCTATAACTTTGACACCCTGCAGAATCGAGAAATTCATAATATGATGACTTTTTGGTGGTATCAGCTAGATAGACAAACAGCGACATCTTAGCAGCGAGGTCTCGTTTTAGTGGGTTAGGTAGGTACCTACCCAGAACAGGTGGGTTTTATAAGGTCCAAGGGCGGGACCTAAATATTTGGATAGAAAGGTACATGGCATAAGACGCTACAAGCCGAGCCTCCTCGTATACCCTGGTGCAACAATACCGATTTCAGCAGAGAAAACAGTGTCTTTTATATCACACACAGGGATACGTTCCCCTTAACAGATTTAAACACATTATGAGATTGAGTGATTCTCCGAACTGTTCAGTGTGCGACGCGGTAGAGGAAGTACACCAGCGTGTGTCAGACACGAGCCGCTACGTCGGCAAATGTTTATAGACCTTAGTATTTATAGAACTGATGTGGAAATTTTCCATCACTTATTGTCAAACATAAAAAATTTAAAAAATATATATTTTTTAATTTAGATCAAAATGTACAAATAATTGTATCAAAAAACCATAATATCAACTAGGCTTTGCTAAGAAGTATTTTTTCATACATATTTTATGCTCTTGAGGGTAGTATTTATCGAATTCTTATCTTAGCTTAGCCTTCGTCATATCATCTACAATCTACATGCATGTCAAATTTCCGACCAGTCCAGTGATTTGGGCTGTGCGCTGATTTATCAGTCAGTCCTTTGGGCTTATACAGGGTGTAACAAAAGTGAGTGGTAAAACTTAAGGGACCGAATGTGTTCTTGATATAGAGCTTATTGTCAAACAGGCAGCGCTGAAAGGAAAAAAAATTTTTCGTGATTTCTATGACCAAGCGCCCCTGCGACATGAGTTTGCCCGTACAAATCGCAAAAAAAAAATCGCTATTAGCGCTGCTTCTTTTATATCTGGGACAGATACTATCTCTAAAGTTTTATCACTTACTTTTGTTAAACCCTAAATATTTAGGGCCTGTTTCACCGCTCACTGTAAAAGTTTAAGTGTTCATCTATAACTTTTTTGACAGATTCTGCATACAAAATCTGTCAAATAAAGTTGTATCTGTCAAATAAATAGACTATCTGTAAGCGGCGAAACAGGTATAAATAGTTTAGTTTGTTATTATAATTCGACAATATAAACGCCGCTGACCAAAGAATTTGCCAAAACAATTTCGGCCAAATTAAATTTAAATTTCAATTTGCGTGCCATAATAACTGTATTTCGCTGAAAGCAATTTGTGTCTAAAACAATTTATTGGCAAATATGATGCCAGATAATGGCTACCGTAGGTGGCCTGATAATTTGTCAGACCTACTCGTATATACGATAGCAGTTATTCGCAGTTTATAAGTCGCTGATTTAGCTTTTTGATTGAGCTCCTCCAGTTCGAGAGTTTTAAAGTTTTTAATTTAGAACTGAACCTTAAAATCATGGGTTGTGTATTCTGGAAATGTATTCAGTTTTTTTTGGAGAAGAAAACAGTAGAATATGAAAGTGGGTCGAATGACAAAAATAGATGAATATATTATTGAACCCAACATGTTCAAAGCTTACAGGTCCTATTCTTATTTATCAATATCCTTTATTAACAGACGCCTACCTCCTAACATCTATCTGTATGGCAAATTTCAGCCCGATCCCTGATGTGATTTGGGCTACGCGTTGATAATATAATAATAATGTATATAATGCCGTGGGAGAATCATTCTTTGGCACGAATGGGCCGGGACCGACCGGAGTGTTACCACGGCCTCACAGAAAACTGGCGTAAAACGACACTGTTACGAGTTTCCATGGACGACGGCAGTTGCTTTCCATTAGATGACGCGTCAGCTTGCTTGTCAGTCAGTCACCTCTAAGTTTAAATATTTAATTTCCATTATACATTTGGTGGTATGTAGAACTTCACAATATTTTTGACTTCACGGTCCCGTATTTAGCACTAAAGTTAAGCTACACGCCATCTTTGCTCGAAATTTCGCCAAAAGCCAACTTTTAAACTGGTATCTTAAACTAGGACTTCCGTAGTCATCTCACGTATATTTAATTTCAGCGCAAAATTAAACGCGTCTCGTACTCCACTGAAACTGTACCGAGTTTAAAACTTCACAAACAAACTGCCCCGGGATAAGATTTATATTGTTTGCTATCTTGTTACCCCTTTCCCCTGCAAACTGCTCTCTCACCTTGTATTCACGTACTGGATCCGTCGAAGGTATTTGTCTAGAAATTCATACGTTTATATTTCTCTGATGACATGCAATGATTTTTATTATATTATGGACTATGGTTTAGAGAATAATGGAAAAAGAAGAGAGTCAAGAGTTCTGTCATAAAAGTCACCTAGATATGCTTCCGGCATATATTAAATTGTGGTTTAAATCAAATTTAAAACGTAATAGTAGGAGAGTTACGTATCTTTAGTTTTTATTATTTATAGAGCAAAGGTCAACAACAAAATACTCCAGCCATTAAAACTTTTCCATTGAAAAATATCATAGACCGAGCACTGGTAGCCATTTTTGAGTAGATATTTGAGGCAAGTTGAAATCTTGTAATGTGTCCTTTTACATCACAAACTGAATTGCAGCCTGGCAGGAATATCTAAGAAAATGTAGTAGAAAAAAGGCGAGAAAAGTGTGTTTCATTAAGTTTGATTTGAATTGACATGAGACAAGTAATAATGCGCCAGTTCAAAATTAGCCAATAGACTCTCTATTCCTCCATCATTAACAAGCCAGCGCTGACTTGATTTGTACTGTTTACACGAGCCTTTAGCCACGAGCATTATCAGATATTTTGATCTATAAAAAAACTGATCTAAGAGTCACTGAGACAGGACGAGCATTATCAGATATTTTGATCTATAAAAAAACTGATCTAAGAGTCACTGAGACAGGACTTTGTTACTAAGAATTAATGTCTATGTCTCTAGAAGATTTTATCTCAAAAATCATGATTTTTTTGCCCATGTAATTTTCACATGTAAAAACAAGAAAGGCTACTCTTTCAGTGCTGCAGCGGTCTCATATACACATCCCAGAATAATATATAAACAGAGCGGCCTATAGGTTGGGTACAAATTCACCCTGAAGTATATACATGATAGGTGCCTACGGCCCAGTTGGCTGGGCGACCGCAGAGTGACGTATGCCTTCACTGGGCGTGCGGTGTACGAGGTCAAGAATTTCGACACCACCACTTACACACTATGTTCCATCTTTGAGAGAAGTGTTGCATTTTCAGCCTTTACTCGATTGTCCCAAAATTAGAGTAATATTTTTTAAGATTATGTACGTATGTATTTGTATTCACATGTATATATATATATATATATATATAGCATATAAAGTATATATATATTTACTATCGAAAATAATAGTTCATAGCCAGTTGACGGACCTACGCCACTTGATTGAAACATATCAATTCCATGTAAGCCGTGCTCTGTCGACTAGGTTTGACGCGATCAAGTTACTTTGGTTCGCTAACTGGCTACGAATCAAATTTATGATAGCACAAGCGGGTACTCGATCAGCCAATCAAAGTATTCACGACAGAATCTCTTTTGTTCCGGTGTGAAATATTAAATGCGACGAAAACAAAAGGAAAGCGAAAGGCGAATTCTTAATAATTGAATTCCCTAAAACATTCCCAAAGAACTCGTTATCCGTTTCATGTTAACAATGAAGTATTCCCGGGAGTTGTGGAAAACTCGCGGAAATCGCAAAACACTTGATTTCGAGTTTCAATAAAGAAATACCCGGCGTTCCGATTCCCAGTCCATCGCGGATGCAAATATTTGTAAACTCAAGATCGGAACACATTCGGTTGATTCGGTTATTACTGTGTTGGAAATTCAATTTCGAATATTATTCCGACCGCTGTGATGGATAATGAGTTTTCGGATGTGTTTGTAAAACATAAGCTAGATGCCAAAAAATAGACCCGACTGCAGGAATCATTGCAATTTAAACATCAAGTCATGTATGTTTCTAGAATGGCTATTTACGAGTAAAGCCCTTCATTTTTATACCCAACTCGACCTAAATGGACGGAAAAAAATCTTTGGAACCTCACAATTTTTAAATCAAAATCCGCCATTTTGATTTTTAATATACCCAGTGTCACTTGCGCTATCAAAACAAATCTAACGATACCTCATACGTTCCATCCATCAAGCCGTTTAGGCTGCAGAGTGTCCCAAACAATTATACATACAAACATACTCTAGAAAAACATAACCCTCCTTCTGGCGCAGTCGGCTTAAAATAAAGCAAAAAATTTGCTATTCTTGCACACATCCCTAACGCCCGGGTTACACAAGGCCAGTTATTCAAATCAGGATAGTAAGCTAGAGTCAGTGACTAGCAAACTAGTGTTTCTGGCTTTCTATTAAATTATATTTAGGGGGCAAGCTGCTCGCTTGTTGTGTTGAACGTGTTACCTGATAAAAGCAACTACCGTCGCCCCCGGACACTCGTAACATCGGAATAGTCGCAAATGCTTTGCCAGCCTTTATGAGGGAATAGGGATAGGGGATAAGGGAAGTTGGGCCACAGATAAACTCACTGACTAACGAAACGGAGCACAATGTCGTTGGTGAACCTTGTGAAATATTTTTTAATTAATTTTTTTATCTATTTATGCTTCACATTAGAGAGACTAGACAACGGAAATATATATAATACTTTTATACCATACACATTGTCAAGATTTTTTTTATACAATACACATCTATGATTCAGAAGCAATGGAAAACTTTTGCTCCGTCGGCGGGTTTCGAACCCGCGACCCTTAGCTTGAGGTACCGACGCTCTTACTAACTGAGCTACAGAGGTCGTGAATAGAATAAACAAATAAAAAATTCATCGAGAAGTCGTTTGAGCCAAATGTTTGATTCTCAAAACAATTTCGAAGTACGACTCCTGACTTTAATAATGAAATCGCCAGTTCATACGGCTAGAATCTAATAAGGCCCGTCAGAGACGTCGACCGTCAAATCAACAGTGACGGTTGACAGTTGTTATCCGGTTACGTCACGGCCGACGCGTCGTAAATCGTTTACTGTAACGTCACTCGGTCGACGATCCGCCGATTTTATAGCCACTTGTTGTTTGTGACGGTGAAAATATACACATAATAGTAAACATACACAGGTTTTGAGTGTGTAAAATGAAATCTATTATATATAACTCGGGTTTTACTTCCCGACGGTGTAACTCCAGAACGCACGAACCAATTTCCTCTGTTTTGCATTCGTTGGAAAGGTCTCGAGCTCCATGAGGTTTGTAGAAAATAAAATCAGGGAAAATTTCAAAAGATAAGTTACCACGCGGACGAAGTCGCGGGCAACAGCCAGTAATTTTGTAAAATTCATTCAAAGTAAAGCATCGAAAGCAAAACTACAAATAAATGTCTGAACTTTTCTGTCTGAATTTGCACGTTGAACCCTAATTTTTTTAAAAAAATTAACAGGACTTAACAATGTACAATTTAGCAAAACCATACAACTATTAAAATAGGAAAAAAGACGATTTGAAACTTATTTTCGACGTAGCACGTCTACGCGTAGTGCTACGCAAGCGTAGAGCCACTATGCTACGAGCGTTCTACACGATGATGTTACAAACTTCAACTTTATTGCGTAGCCAATAAGGCCGTCTATATGCTTCTTGCCCAAAAATAATCAATGTTTATTATTTAGTATTGTACCAAGGATATTTAAGTCACACATGACAATATTTACGTATTATTTCAGCAGTTTTAATAATTTTTGTTTTATTATGTTGCATCTGCTCTAGCATCTAGCAGACAAAGTTGAAAAGTTCTTATTTACTACACCGAAAAATAAAAATTTGTCAGACTGTCCTTTCACCGCGTTGGTTCGTTCCTATTTTTAACCGACTTCCAAAAACGAGGAGGTTATTATGAATATTCCATAAACATGCGTTGTCACGTTGTGACTTGGCCTTAGAGTTCAAAAGTGGTCTTCCGTGAATGACACTCGGTACCATTTCGAATATGGTGTGAATATACAAAACGTCAATTTCTTTTTCAATCAACATAAAGGAGCTTAGGTTGTCGAGAACCCAATTCCTTCCGATATTCTATCACGCCCGCCCCTGAGAATATCTACACTCATTATCAAAAGGGATTCCTTTAAAAATTCGTATGAACTTCGTACGAAAAGTTATGTCGGTAAAGAAATTATTTAAGCGTCGCCAAAGGAAATTGCACCTTGCCTTTTCTTGGTAGAGTCGCTTTTGCTTCGATTTGTCGGGCTTATATTAGAATTCTGGTAAACGTGTGATATTTAGATTGTGATATCTTGTTGGTAACAGATAATGGTGGGAGAGAGCGGTGACGTCATTCCGTACGCCAAATAACATATTTTTATTATCACACGTTGTGCCGAGCGAGTTCACTTGTAATAAAAATATATAAATTATATTGATGTTCCTTGTAAAAATTGAAAGGATTGCTTTGTATGAGGAGTGTTTTGTGAATGACTAATGCTGAGAACAGTTTTTTTCTTTAGAGAGAGAAGGTTTTCGTCTTGTAAACTTAGCTCTCTTACGAAATAACTTGTGAACGAACAAACAACTTATGAAATATCTATTATTTTTTAGGAGCAGAAACGATAGTTATAATTTGTTGTGTAATAGATTTTTCAATTCAAAACATTAAATGAAACTATCAAATACATTAAATGTTAAAGGAATATTTATCTATAGTTTATTGACAGTATAATTTGGCAAAGGTCAGCACAATAAAAGTAAAATTTTAATAATTACAATTATTAAAACATTTGCATCCGTACTAGTATTAAGTGTGATACAGCTTTGTGGAATAGACATTATAATATATTATACCAGCTACTCATTAAATTACATAGCTGTAATTATAAAAGTTTCTGCTCGATGATGAATCAGTCAGTCAGTCAGACAGGTCATGTTATTTTATCACTGTAGATTTGACTTGATTCTATTTGATATAGCACCGTTCAATTTGAACCTGCGCAGAGTATGACGAACAAGTTTCTATAAAAACGCAATTCACTCGAACAAATTATGAGCGATTTGAGAAATGGGTCAACGCGGGCCATAGACAAAGCTATGACAAACGGTGCGCTGATGAGGGGACGGAATTACGGAGATAATAGATGGCCGACACTTGGCGGGAAAAATTACACCAAAATGGCGGCTAATACAGTGAGAGTGCGATAAGTCTTCGTGGCGTTTCGGATATCATCGTTATTGGGATGTTTAAGGCTGATACACGGGCCACGAGGTAAGTTTAAACTCGAAAAGATAAGTATGGTTAAGGTTAACTTAACTTATAACATACTTTTATTTTTTAAAGTCGTTGAGCACGTTAGCCAAAAAATATATGTTATAGAAAGATCTTCATTATTTCATCACTAGCGAGGAATTTTTCCTTAAGCTTATAGTTAATCAGAAAAAATGTACCGTAGACATCCATTTTTTGTAAACAATTGGAATAAATACGAAACTAACCTGTAAATATGATCTATTTTTTTAAACTATAAAATATAAGTAACACTATAATCCCTAAGAAGGAATTCTTATTTCTTGTTTTATATTAATTGTATATTAATTATTTTCCGTTAACGGGAGGAGATTTTCGAAACTCCCAATGTATGGTAAAGGCCGTTGGCGCCTGTATTTCCCTTAAACACTTTGTTATTTATTTGCGACTCGTATATGAGTAATTTATGGAGGAAGAATTTTTACCGCGGGAGGGTCATGCTTTGACAGAAACGGGCCGACCCGTTCCTGTCAAAGCATGACTCCATGGTAAGGCATGACCGGATTTATACCACGGCCTCACAGGAAACTGGCATGAATCGGCGTTTTGCTGTGTTTCGTTCAGTGAGGTAGTTTACCGGAGGGCCAACTTCTGTAATCCCCTGTCCCTGATCCCATTCATTATTCCCTCATAAAGGCCGGCAACTCACTTGTGACTCTTCGGATGTCACGAGTGTCCATGGGTGACGGCAGTTGCTTGTCACCAGGTAACCCGTCTGACCGCCTGCCCCCTTAATATCATTTTGAAAAAGCCTAAAAGGCACATTTCCCAAGCGACAATCACGAAACGCAACAAAACTGCAGGCTTTGAGAAGCACTGAATCATTTGTCTATAAAATAACTTATAAGTTGAAGAGCTATCAGCTATACAACCTTTGTGTTTGCCCGTAATGTTACAAATGTTAATTGAAAAGGCTGGTTGGCTTTAACTACATATTAGATATACACTGAGTGGTACTACTAATATGAACAAGAGATAAGCGTTCATGTGTATTCTAGATGATGCAAAATTCGTTTATCCTTGGGGTTCCGTACATTTTTCCGCGATAAAAAGTATCCTATGTCTTTCTCAGGGACTCAAAGTATCTCTTTAACGATTTTCAGCACAATCGAATCACCCGTTTGGGCGTGAAGAGGTCACAGGCAGACACACTTTCACATTTATAATATTAGTATGGATGTTCTAATAACTTGAATCTATCTATGTAATCTAATTGAATCTACCATTAAATGTATCAAACAATGTTTTTGCAAATTTTGGATCAGATTGGATCACGGAATCGCGTTTGTCTATACTAACTTTAACTCCCCCCCTTTTTACTGCCTTAGAAGACTGAAATTTTAAAAAATACCTTCTTATTAGTGACCTTCATCATACGGAAAACATTAATGCCCTCAATTTTCATGCTGCTACATGGTTTAGGCTATTCCTATTGTTGATTCCTAAATGCATATAGTTCAGGACCGATTTTCGCAGTTTTGCATTCGTTGGAAAGGTCTCTGGCTCCGTGAGGTTTAAAAAACAAAATTAGGAACAATTTCAAGAGAAAAGTTACCACGCGGACGGAGTCGTGCGCAACAGCTAGTAATGATATAAATTTGATGCGGGAAATCTTCGATGTTCCGGTGTAAAAAATGTTTTACCTACTACAACATCTAAGATTTCTATAAGTAATTAAGCATATTTAAATTTGAAATTATATGCTCCCGTGGGATAAACCAATCCCACGCGGGCGCACATATATAGAAAAATCGTAAACTCGAATAATAATAACAAATCTGTAATCTCTTATGTGTCCTTATCTACGAACATAATATTTATAGGCTCGTATTATTTACAGCGTAAGTAACAGAGAGATATTTTTTGATACTGATATTATTTTCTATTATGTTATTTAGGGTTCCGTAGCCAGAAGGCAAAAACAGAATCCTAATAGTTATAACAATAGTATTTACGTTTGGATTTTATTTTGGCCTAAGTAAAAGAAAGGAATTTTATTTCATTTTACTGGCTCGATATAAAAAGAAAAAAATCACAAACTCAGTGGTACCAACTTTTCAGACTACGGCTATCTTGATTAAAGGCTAAGCTCCCATTTATGAATTAGACCGCAACGGCTTTTGCGGTTCTAAAATTAAAAGTCCAAAGCTTTTAGACCTAACGTTAGATGACCCTCCTTTAGCACATAAACTAAAGTCACAACACTTTGATCTTTCGTTTCGTGTACTTACTAAAGCTAATAAACCAAATGAAAACTCGGGTATTACAAAATCTCTATCTATCAAAAATCAAGATTTAAATAGTAATTTTTCTCGCAAATTTGTTAGCTAATAATTTAGTTTATCGTGAGCTGAACATATAAAACAAAAAAGCCTTTTATTTAATTAATAATGAACATAACAAATTTTTACAATCATTTTGAAAGCTGTATGTAAATTTTATAATAATTATTATAATACACTTTCATAGTATTCAAATTATTTAATTTATGCTTTTCACTTTTTAATTATTTTAATATTATAGTATTAGATTTTACATTTATATTTATTAATTAATATAATTTTATGATTCACTATTTACAATTTATCTTAATTTAATATTTTAACTAAATATATCCAACTGTAAAATCTTTAATTCCTAAACTATTATAACAGAAAATTACATTAAGATTATTTGTTTTAATTTAATTTTTTGTGTATGAGATTCAGAACGTACTTATTTTACATACTTATAATATGATTATTTTATAATAAGTTTTTAAATTCTTACTATAAAATAATCATATAATCAGTATTTAAATTCTTACTATATAAAAATTTTGTGTAACAAGTAGGTACCGAGCGACGTTGCTGCATCGCGCGACGTTGCTACCTGCCGTTGCTAGGCAACGGCGATCGTACGAGATTACGCCACCCGGTTCCCTGCGCGCGCTCCGCCCCGCAATCGCCTCCGTCGCGGCTCTCGCGCATGGGGAGTCGGCAAAAGACATTCGGCGCTGACGCACGCGCCTACACGGCGGGAACAAACAACACGCAAAGGTGCACTTTCATGCAATCCAAATTGCACCCTCAGTTCATGACGGACGATTGAAAATAGCTATACTCGATGGATACTATATATGGCGTAACATTGGAAATGCATTGCATCATCACCTCTGCGAAATGTTTATTTCCGTCGTGTAGCGTGTTTTAATATCGCGACGTCTGTCTTTAGTTCTGTTGTAAACTTTAACTATTGTTATTAAGAGTTTTGCAGAATAAATAATAGTGTGTTGTACAAAGTGTTTTCGTTAATATCACACATACCCGCCTTACATATGATAACACAAAAACTGATTTTATAATTTTTATCGACACCTAAAGAATCTTTTAAGGCAATTAGCGACTGTAACATACATCTAGACAAATCTCAATCATAAAATGTGGTATATATCCATACTAATATTATAAATGCGAAAGTGTGTCTCTCTGTTACATCATCACGCCCAAACCGCCGATCCGATTTATTGAAATTTGTTATCAAGATACTTTAAGTCCCCGAGAAGGACATATGATACTTTTTGTTTCAGAAAAATGTACGGTACGATAATTTTTGGCGAAACGGAGTTACGGGCAACTAGTAAAGACATAAATCTGAATCATAAAATATCATATGCAATGATATGCAATGTATGTAATTTTTGTATTTGTCTTCAAAGCTCTACGTTTTTTAGCGGTATAAATAGTGTTCCAGGCAGACAAACTTAGCATTAACAGTATCATGTGTAATTTACTTCCAATTGTATAGCTAATTAGTCTAAACTGTATGGAGTATTTGTCGGAAAGCGGGTCGCGTGCTAGCGCTTATTACCGCACTGCGATTCAACCGCGAATTGTTTCGCATTATACCTCATTACGTTACATAGCTCACTGGCTCATTCGCTGCGATTCACCTCCCGGCTTACGCTTCATCACTCACTATAGAGCTAGAATGACTAGAGTTAAAGTCCATATGTCATATTGAGGTTGACGACTACTCTATTGGCTAGTGGACGGTGAACATAGTGGATCAAGCCGGGTTCGAATCCTGCCGACGGAACTCAATCTAGTGAACACTGAAATCTAGTGGGTTATAATATTATGTTTTTATTTATAAAATAAGGGGACAAACGAGCAGGTGAGCTTACATGATAGTAAGCAACTGCCATCGCCCAAAGACACTTGTAATATCAAGAGTTGTAAATTGTAGTCAATTTTTTAAATATTTATAAAATTTTGAATCTGGAGTTTTTAAATGATTAATCTTCGTTAGGCGTGTTAAGTTTACAAAAGCCATAAGTTTTCAAAAGTCTCAAGATTTGGCACTAAAATTTTACTTCTGAAAAGTGTATTTACCGTTGTAGAAATCAATTCATTACCAGTTGACGGACCTCAGTATTTTGATCTCCCGAACTCAGCCGATCGATCACATCTTACGAGGAAACGATATATCGGAGGAAACAATATATCGATTTCATGTAAGTTGTTTCCAAACGACGTAGTTTCTGCCTACGAATCCACTCTAATAATAAACACACTTTTTTCTTAAGCATCTCATACGCTGTAGCTAGTTTTATTAAAATATCCATCAACCCATCATATAAGAGAACGGAACATTAAAATGGCTATCAAAGACAGAAACCTTCAAGTCCTTGGTCAAATATCGTTCTTAGTCTCTGGAGATCGACATATAACAAACAAAACAATATGTAATAGCAAAAGTATATAAACGTTAACATTGAATAATATATATTTAATGTACTAATAATATACATAAAATATATTATACATACTAATAAATTATAATATACATAAAAGATGGACTGACATTAACAATAATAATCGAATAAGAAGTTTGGATGAGAAGATCCTTGGTACAAAAACAAAATATAAAAATAACGAATAAAGGATATGAGCGAAAAGCCCATACACGAATCTATTTTAATAAAAAAAAACATCCCACACTCACAAATTTTAATTTATATCTTAACTAAAATTCATGCGCTCACTAATTTACTACACCTCACTACGGAACTCGCACTAATAAACATAATAATCCTCGCTCGGAGTAACGCAGACATAAATATTAATATCTTCGCCTTTTATTATCCCGCGGACCGCGACCTCGCGGGATACATTCATTTACATAAACACGGATATCGAAATATTTTTGCGGGAAATTTTGCGCAACACACGCAAATGTGTATAAATGAGGCTAAAAAGTGTTGTTGGTAAATTAGGTTTGTTTCTCGATGTTTTTTGTTCATTGCTTTATTAAAATTGACAAGAAATAATGTTATGATTTTATGCAAAAGCCTTCTAATTTGACTAAATTATAGAGCCGATAGACGCAACAAAGCACGACTTAATACCTATATAGTAGGTCAACTGCTTATAAATCCAATTCTCTGATAGTACCTACACGTAGAAACGAATACAAAGTTAGCAATTTATTACTGGTAGTTCTAAACAAACACTCCATCGTCCTGTCTACGTTGCGGTGACGTCAGTGTACGTCACGTTACGGCGCTCTCACGTAAATTACGTAATATCTACGTGCTCCCAGGGTATCCGTTACAGTGCAGTTTTATATTTCACGTCTTTTCTATCTGATATTTTACTTTAGCTACGTATGTTAGCGTAAATAAAGTTCGTGGTAATATTTCAGTTAGTTCTTCGTTAGCTTTACTGCTAGCAGAATCCGACTTTGGTCGGATTAAAAAAATAGCGTTTTAAAAAAAATTAGGAGGCAAACGAGCAAGCGGGCTACTTGATGGAAATTAAGTACCGTCCCCCAAGGACACTCGCAATATTAAAAGATTTGCATTTGACTATAAAGAGGAAATACGCTGCCTTCTTAAAGGTTTACAAGTTTGTTTAAAATGTAAGTACAGAAATTAAAGTATTTAACTGAGTTTAATAAAATTTATACTATAATACTTGTGTGTGTATGTTTATCACTGGTCTTCTCCCAAGCGAATGGACCGATAATTTTTTTGTAGGCATTCAAAGGGATTTGAGAGTAGTTTAGATTCATAAACCAAGACCGGCAAAACAACGTCAAGCGAGTCCGCTAGTAATTTCTAAAAAAAGCAAGTAGTGAGTTTCACCAATGCTGAACGTGAATTTCCATCAAGAACGACAGTTCAATCAATTACTTACACAAATGCTCAAAAGCGTTAAACACCTTTACATTGGACGTACTAAGTGTAACTAAGTACCAGTACCGTCCATAACGTCCAATTGTGATTCCCCGGAAGGGTTGGAGATAAACTGTTTACGTCCGCAATTAAGATAAGAACCGTCCCGGTACCGGACCGAAATGTAGATCCTGTATACAATCTGAGTACATATACAAATAGCATACGAAATGCGTCCTTATAATATTGGAGTACCTACGGTTAAATATGAAAGAATAAGAGCTTGTTTAACAGCTTTCTAATAACTGTTGGATAGGCTAATAAGAACTTTTTAGACAGATTCTCGGTACTTCATATGTCAGTTAAGTTGTGAATAGGCTTTACGGTATTTATCAGTAAGTGATACAACTACAAAATATATGTCCGAAATGTAATTTCTGACTACCTGAACATTAAATTTCTTTCCCCACCCAGCTGGACAGCTTACAAGTGAAACCATAGAACAAAATCTTATTGTTTTATGCTTTCTATCGTCCTATAAAGGTATCCTGCGGGGTCATATGACCCATCCATTTTGTGGAAGGGCCAGTAGTTTTGTCTTACACCCTGTGATGTGTATATATTAGTAAATCATGAATAGTTGTAATCAGAACATTTACGCATAATACTTCTAAAGGTTTCTATGTCACTTAATCTAATGCTGTTTGGTTGGTTTATAACTTTTTTCAATTTTCATCAAAGCCTATCATCATAGTTCATACATTCCACGCGCGTCACATTATAACTCGCGGAATTCGATTTGCCGTATTTTCGATGTCATAACGAAGTCGGGGGTGGGGGTGAAGGAGGGTTAAGGGGGGCGGGGTTTGCGGGATAAAGTTAGTAAGTGGGTTGGAGTTTATAAGTTCCGAACTTATTTCGGTGTTGCGACCTGGCAACGGATTCTACATCGTGTATCGCGGGGCCATGAAATGAGCGGTTGACTGTCGTAAGCGTTTCCATTTGGGCAAGTATAAAGGTTTTTGACACGTTTGTTTTATTACTAGTTTTTTTGTTTTGGCGCGGATTTTATCTCTGATTTCGCCCGTGTTAACGAATTTTTATTCAATTTTGAAAATAATTTCTTAACGGATACGGATATATCTACCTCACAATATGTTAAATTTATCGGTATGGAAAATTTCAGCCCGATCTGTTCAATGGTTTGATACATCTGCATTGATAGATCACTATGTCAGTCATGAGTATAATATTTAGGGCCTGTTTCACCGCTTACAGATCTATCCACAACTTTATTTGACAGATGTTGTATGGAGAAACTACCACAAAATTGTGTATAGCTTTTTAAGTAAGCGGTGAAACAGGCCCTTAGACCTGCGTATTTCCGCCGCGTAACAATAATTCAACGGGAACGGAAACATAAAATAATTTAAAGCGAGATAAAATTTACTATAATTAAGTATTTAAATTATAAATTTAAAATATCTCTGCATAACCCTAAGGTTTGGCTGAAGAAAATGCCATAAGACATTAAGCCCGCCTGTGTACATTGTGCAAAAAGCTTTAAAAAAATAAAAAAAAATTAAAGCCTTTAAAAATTTTAGTCACCTTAAAATAATTTAATTTGGCGGTTGTGGGACGTTATTTCACATAGTATTTTTTTTTCAAAACTTTTAATATTATCAAATTATAGGACTCAAAACAAGGAATTTAGGATGATATTTCATCATAACTATCATTTTAACTGTTATAGTAATGACAAAATTTTCTAAAAAATTTTAATCAGTCGGTTATGTTGGTAAATAAAGCCACTTTGTATTATCAAATTACTTGGGTAGGGTTAATTTTTCATTTTTAGTCTATTTAAGTTTAAATTATTTTTTATAAAAATAATAAGAAAATTGCATCGACTACGCTAGTAACATAGAAAAGTTACTATTTATCATGGCCGAATATTATTTGGTGTAAAGATTATAGTTTATTTAATTAAAGAGAATTTATTAGAGCGTCTACTGGTAACAATAATTATGAACTTCGCTACATGATATTAAGCACACATTTTTGAAGCTAGGAGGCGCATGGCAAATACATAAAACACGCACAACTTACAGATAATTGATAAGTCCAAGTCCAACACACTTCTGACGGGGCGTGCCAGGCCGCATCGAATGTTTCATGCATAGAGCGCACTCGGACGTAAGTCGTATGAGCTATACGAAGCGTCCCGTCACAGTTTACTAATGGGGGTTCTACACGGCGGGAACAAACATCACGCAAAGGTGCACTTTGATACAATCCAAATTGCACCCTCAGTTCATTGAAAATAGCTAGGCGAACTATTGAAAATAGCTATACTCGATGGACACATTTACAAAATTAATATCTAAAATGCACCTTCAGTTCATGGCGTAAGGTTGAAAATGCATTGCATCATCACCTTTGCGTGATGTTTGTTCACGCCTTGTAGAACCCCCATAAGTCTTTAAAGGGGCTATCGAGAAACAACGAATTATCCCGCTTGTGCGAGTATTGTCCTTCTGAACCAATTAAACATAATTCGTAACTCGTGTATGACCTTACAAGTTAAAGTTAATTTCATTTAGATGAGAAAATTTCTCTCGAATTACTTATCGTATTAACTTTGAAACACTTCACGTGATCCCCAAAGTCTCATATTGAAGTATATTGTACTTTGGTATTTAGTATTGAATTCTGTACAAGTTTTCTTCTTATAATACGAAAATAAGTTTTGGAAATAATTTATAAAGTTTGGAGAATATGTTTAAACCTTCTTAAACTAATATTAGTTTATTTAGATGTTTGTGCGTGAATCACACTGACAATCGTAGGATATTTGATGACTTACATTATGGTATACTTTTCATCTAAATCAAATGCTCCACGTGGGGAAAGCCGTGGGTTAATGCTAGCCTTCTAAACTAATATGTTTAATAAATAACGGATAATATAGAATGGCCGAAACATAGTTTTGGCGCAGTCAGCAGATTTGGGAGCTCGCCAGTAATATCCTCCTGAGAAGTTCGTTATTGGTGGTGACTAACTTGTCTACTCCTCGTTGGATATCTTGATTATTTTCTTTTCTTTTTTTTTTATATAAAACAACTAGCTATTGCCCGCGACCCCGTCCGTGTGAAAACTTTTGAAATTTTTACGGAATTTTCTTTCCGTTAAACCTGACGGAACCTCAGACCTTTCCAATGAATGCAAAACCGTGGAAATCGGTTCGTGCATTTTGGAGGAAGGAAAAGCCGACTTATTTTTCTATAATAGATAATACTTATTTGAGAAAATTTTATTCTCTGTTATAGCCGCGAGCCAAATTAGATTTAATACTATAAATCGAATACCAGAATTAAAGAGTTCGTCGGCATGTAACAAAACATGTAAATCGCTAGTCAGCACACAGATTCGAATAGTATACGATCTATGTGTTCTCAGCTCTAAATCAAAGTCCACTCAGAGAACGCTTATTGTTCTTAAGTCTGATTGCACCATTGATAAACTCGGTTCCAGCTATTCTGTAAGCACTAGCTCGAAATCTATTTTAGAAGCAATCAAGCAGATTTAGGCTTTACATGGCAAACTGGCCTGCAGCTAGAATTTTAGCCTTCGTATAACGCCCGTCAGCAGAGTGAATTTCCAGAAAAGCCTTGAAATATCTATGCGCTTTTTAGCAAAATCCGATTAGAGGTTTAACGGCTAGCAATAGATATATAACCAACGGCTGCCAATAGATATATAACCAAACAAAGCGAATTTGCTTCGGGGTGAGTATGTTTTCTTTGTGAAAAGTTCATGATAAGTCATGAACTTAAAGTAGTAGCGCTGAAAGTGTAATTTATTTTTATTTTATTATGGACAGGTCAAATCTTCACAAATATTTTTTTTACTGCTATGGCACTAGAATAAATAATTTATGAAAAAATGATTATAAATTAAAAAATTAACAAAGTTGAGTATTTTTTTCTTTACATCTATTGAGTACATTAGTACTCAATAGTATATAATAATAATAGTTATGATATACCATTCGGAAAAATTGGAAATAATATTTTTTCACTATGATGGCGTCGCAAAGCCGCCATGTTTTTTAGACGTGAGCTATATAAGAGCACTTGGGCTACTAATACCGAGTCTTCTAATCTACCGATACCTCGATAATGGGGAATACGTCCAGTGCTTCGAGAGACGCTACGAGAGAAAAACTTTACCCTTTTCAGTCGATAAAATTCATTACTTATGTCTGGTGGATTATTTTAAAAAAGGAAAACCAAAAACAAATTATGAAATTCCCGAATGTATTAATAAATATTTAATTGTGATATTCTGGTGACCCATAATAATCCTATTGATTGATTGGGTGAGTTTTTCCCTCCATTTCCCAAGCTCAATTAGTCGAATATTAATTTCCCGAGGGGAAATATTTGTTCAATATTTTTTTTTTATCTCAGGATCGGTCATTAATGATCTGTGTCGCATATTATTTAACAAAATTCTGAAATATATTATCATTCCTAATATTTCAAAACGTTTGATATATAATATTTATCATATTCCATATATTTCATCTATGCGTGTGTTTGTCACTGAATTCCTGGCCAGCTGGAACAGCTGGCCCGACTTTGATAAAATTTTGTAGGTATTAATGTGGATTTAAGAATGATGATGATTCATGATGAATGATGATGAATGATGGTGATTCACAAACCAAGACGGGCAGAAGAACATACAGTACATAATACGGATTCTCATTGCCGTAGGAGAGCTATGCTTCGGCACAAATGGGCCGGCCATTACATAGAAGCATAGCTCTCCTACGGCAGACCAGAGTGATACCACCGCCTTACAGAAAACTAGCTTGAAACGGCGTTGTAATGTGTTTCGTTCAGTGAGTGAGTTTACCGGTGGGCCAACTTTCGTAATCCCCTATCCCTATTCCCATTCACTATTCCCTCAAAAATAGCCGGCAACGCACTTGCGACTCTTCGGATGTCGCGAGTGTCGATGGACGACGGCAGTTGCTTTCCATCAGGTAACCCGTCTGCTCACCTGCCCTCTAAATGTCATAAAAAGTCTGGTATCTATATATTAATACGCAAACGGAAAACTTTGTACTCCTTTTTATGAAGGACATGTGGACAATCTTGAAATTTCTCCTACTTATAGTTGATATGGAGGAGGAGCGTGGAATACCAATATTATTTTGAATATACCAATATTATTTAAAATATGCTTTAATTATGGATATTTATAATTAATAAAACGGTACAATACGCAAACTACAAGATTCTGACATGTCACGATAATCATACACGAAATACTCTTTTGTGTATGGTTGAAGTATTTTTTCTTTAATTAAAGTTATTGGCCCGGTAATGAGAACTTTATGCCAAATTGAAGTCTGTGATTGAATTGAGAATAAATGAATTTTAGCTCCTCTACACGATGGATTTAAAAATTTAGGGTCTAATTTCGACCATTAATTGCGACGTTTAGTACTTATAAATAAACATATAAATATTATTATTATTATGTAAAGAATATATATATGAAATTCTTTTAAGACTCAGAACATGATTTGAAGCTATTTAAGCGTAGGTTACATAATTATTGGGTAAAAACAATACAGCAGCACGTTGTAGTAAAACGATTTACTAATTGTGTATCAAACAAAAGTGCTCCAATGAATCTTCAAACGATAAACACTTTTCCACAAAAACATGCTGTACACCGTATAAAGTAAAGTTCAATTTCATACAGCACGTTTTCACGAAGCGATTGTCGTCGTCAAAGGAAAAGACGTCGTAAATCGAAACGAGTAGGAATCAATTTCCTCTGACAACACTGGCAATGCACCGTGACATGCAGCTTCTGATGGACGCCGGCATCCATCACTGTCCGCTGCAGGATAGCGGCCAATTCCAACTTCAATATCGAACGAGAAACTTCCAGAAATATGAGGGCACTCCGACAAAGACATTGTTTCCGTATGCATCTTCCTGCATTTGCTGGATTTTTTATACAAATTGTTGAACATTTTTCATACTCGTTATGTTTCTTATTTCAATGGATAAAATGTTTAGCTTATTCTGCGAATTCTGTTTCTTGTTATTCTTCTCAATTCCTTTCTAATATAAGAAATGGGTAAGTGTATGTTTCTATCTGTTACCTCCTTTTTCTTAGTTGAAATTTGGTCTGAAGATACGTTGAGAGACGGCTAAGGACAATTAGGTTTTGTTGCTGAAATTACTTGAGTATTATGTATCTACAAGTTTGTTCTTTACCTCACTTTAGCGTATCGAAACTAATTTAATTAGGTATTTTGTGTGTCAAACAAATCTGCTGCTGACGTAATATTTAATCTAAATTAATCAAATATGTGGATCACTCTATTGGCCTGTTGATCTGCCCATATTCAATTGAGTAAATAGAGAAATAATTGAATAAAACTCATTTGTTTATCGTGTTCACGGGCCAGCGACTAAACCGAGCGCTGAAAACGCAAATATTTTCACGGACACACGGCCGCGTTCACACCCAGCGAATAGTTCATGCGGAAAATAATAAGTTCTAAAACGATAAAAACACGGAGAGCTGGGAAAATTGATATTCATCGGGATGTATGAGGTGTTAGTTCGCAGAAAATACAGTTAGGGTGAAAATTGTGCGATAATCTTTTTTCTTTTCGCGAAGGCTTAGCTGTTCATATTTTAACCTTATTCTGCATAGTTTTTCTTCCATAGTAAGATATTGTTTTTTTATCATTATTGATGTGTGACTGTCGATTTATAAAACCTTTGGCTCAAACAAGAATATTATGTAAAATGGTTATCACTTGCAGCTGAGCAGCTTTCTTCTAATCTGATGTCTTAGCTGAGCTGGTGGTCTTTTCAGATACAGTAACATTAACTAAAGGGTATTATAAAAATTAAACAAGTCACTTTACCTGAAAGACAGCGTGGTTAGCGGCCTGTAGGACTTGTGGCTGGTGGCATCAGCCATGGGCGTCCCCCAGAAGTCGTTGTACAGCATCATGCGGAGAGGATTAGCACCGGTAACGTCACGGTTTGTGACCACAGCCGGGATGTCATCATGCACAAACTCGCCACGCAGGCTGTTCGAGTACGTGAGCGCTCCCACCGCTGCCACCAATAAGTACACCGTCCACTCACTGTTGACACTTCGCCACGCCGCGGGCTCCTCCCGTACAGTTGGTAATGGACGTTTACGCATGGTTTATTTTTTATACACCCACTGTATATAGTTTTTCGGTCACAAATACTTGCCACTGCACTAATATCACGTTCCAAAAATTATTCAATTTTTTTGTACTTCACATTCTAGTCACGTTATTTCTGTATCACCCCGAATTTTGTTTCCTATTCAGCAATATTTTTGTCTCCACAAAGCTTTTACATTTTCTGTACCGGAAAACACATTAATGAGTTGTCGATTTGATGCTACATTCGAATCGTATATTTGATCGTCTCTTGTTCTGTAATCTTTTTTGAGGTGATGAAGCGCAAGGCTTTTCTGTGACAGGTTCAAGACCTTATTTGTTTTAGAGTATACCTGAATTAAAACTACCTCCAATTCCATTAGGCGAATGCGATTCGAAACCGTTTACTGTGTCTGTGCGGGTGATGGATTAGGGTATAAATCAGCATCTTGGGTCAGTCTGATGTCATATTCATGAGCCGGGGATAAACGATGGCCCTCGTGAAGGATGACCGACCCTTTTCTTTCGCTTTTTGTGATTTCAAAACGTTGCCCCGTTTTAATTTCCCCTTTTGATTTATTTCGCCGTATCTGTAACAAAAAGGAACACTTTTATTTGCATTATCGTGAGGTTTATTTCTGTTTATGAGCTAAGATGAAGTGATACTAATTTGGAATTGGAAAAGTGAAAGGAATGAATATTTGCATAAACGAGAGGTTTGTTCTTACAAGTGTTAATAGAAAATAAAAATATATAATATAAGTATGTTAATATTTTGAAAAATTAAAATTGTGCATCATTTAAATCACGAGTATGTTTAAATCTGTCAGTAAATTTCACTAACATGAGGCTCTATTTCATAGCGATTCTCCGAGTTGAAATCGGCGCAACTGATTAATTGCTACAAACTTATTTATGTAGAAATAGCTGGTAATAGCCACCCTTTCTCATAAGCATTAAAATATGCAAACTCCATCAAAACATACATTATTAATACACCGCACGTTGTAGCTGACTGGCTGCCAGTTATTAGCCAGACACGGAATTAGCCAAACATAACATTACCATTTCAAATGCTTAGGAAACTCGAACTTGCACACTATAATTTTGCCGAGATTGCGAAACTTAGCTACTTAGCTTCTATCACTTTTATTATTTAAAATGATTCATATGGGTTTATCATTGTTATTTTATTGTTGTATTATTGAGGTTTCACGTGTGTTTTTGTTTCGTCTTAATAAAGGTATGGTTTACGTTAAAACAACTTTGTTATACTTTGTTGATCCAGTGTTATTATTTAACCTAAATAGTAAATGTGTGTTAAACAAAAGCCTCTTGCTTTTCTTTTACTACAGACCACAAAGAAGCCGAAAGTTCTTAGCTCGAATGAAGTGGCCAAATGTAAGAAACATGCTTTAAATATTTAAGCGTGGAAACATCTAGATTAAACCACGGCCTTTGCTGGAAATATTTTTAATCTGCAAGCGAAATGCCTTTGCGGCAAAGGAAATAGGCGAGGAGTCGACGTGCCTGAAAGATTAAAGTCTTTGACATGTGAGAGATCCTTAACCCTGTATAAATTAGAGCGATCTACAGTATACATGTATGCATTAGATATGCTGTGCCGGTGCCAATAGTTAAGGTGTAAAGTGTAGGTATCAGTGCGTAAGATCTATGTAATTGTACTAGGTGTTAAATCTGAAATTATGATTTATCACTACATAGTATAAAATAAAGTCGCTTTTTCTGTCATGTGTGTTGTATGTCCCTATGAACGCTCAAATCTTTAAAACTACGCAACGGATTTTGATGCGGTTTTTTTTAATAGATAGA
>JAOTAV010010606.1:0-27240 GCA_026546445.1 Cyclargus thomasi | reverse complement strand
GTAATGTCTGGTTTACACGTATTAAGCAGATAAGTAGGTAACTAAATTTTAACTCAATTTAAAGTTGTTAATTGCATGTAAACACAAAATTTAGTAGCAAGTTGCAAGTTAAATGACTTAAAATGAAGTTTAAATTTGGTTAAATACTCATTTACTTAATACGTGTAAACCAGACATAATGGATACAAAAAGTTGACACTCGGTTTATTTTGTGTGGTGTTAGCACCATCTATGACATGGTGCCAACACCATCTATGACATGAGATGTTCAAATGTTAAAATAAGTTTAACTTGACAGTTGCACATCTCAACTCATAGATGGCGTGAGTAGTACCCTATTTTCTTGTTGTCTATAATACTATTACAATTTTATTATTAAACACATCTATACATGTATACAAACTACTATGCTAAAGCCCAAGTCTAAAGCCCTTATAGGTTTTCCGTAAAGTGTACCACAAACATAAGAGAGTGGAATAAAGAGGGGTCGCTTCGGTCGCCCAATAATTTGTGGCCGGGCTAAGAAGAGTCTTGTCTTTAATATCGTAGGATACTGACTTCATGTATCATGGTAATGTTTTTACTTAAAATAATGAAGGCAATGACTGGTAATCATCCTTTTAGTCCTAAATTATAGATGAATACTTCATATTACTGATGATAACATTATTTTGAATGAGTTTTATCCATACTAATAGTATGAATAGGAGAATATTTTTGCTCATCTTTTCTTCACGCTTTAAGGAATCTACCAATCGACTGGATTTTGAAAGAAGATTAACAAATGCATAACATTGGTCTTGGTGAATATGATGCTTCTAAAACTTATTCTTTACGATTTAAGGATTCCACGCGAACGAAACTGCGGGCAACAACAAGCTAAATTTCCAAGAAACAGAAAACCCGACTGGAGGAACCATTTGAACATTAAGTTATGTATACTTCTAGAATATAATATCCATTCGACCTAAATGGGCGGAAAAAAATTTTTTGGAATCTCACAATTTTGATTTCAAAAAATTTTAAAATTTTTAATGTATCCAGTGTCACTTGCGCTATCAGGATGAATCTAAGGATATCATACGTTAATATCTATCAAGCCATTTAGGCTGCAGAGCGTGCCAAACAATTATACATACACACATACATACAAACCTACATACTCTTGAAAATATTACCCTCCTTCTGGCTCAGTCGGGCACATAGATAATATCGCGTGACATTATGTGAAGACACCCTAATCGTTTAACCGTTTTCACGCTTGGCCGAGCCTGCAATTCTAATGAGAAATGCCATAATAACTTGTTAATTCTCAAACGTTGGTTTAACCGACTGCCAAAAACGAGGAGGTTATAACTTATAATATGTTTGGCTGTGGATATTTTTTTGGTATGTTCAACTCATACTCCGACGCTAGAGAACCAATTTAAAAAAAATGTCCTATACAATAAGGTATTACTCCAATTTGGTTGTTGTTCCTCCAATGTTCACAAAACTGGTGACCTGATGATGGGAACCATGAGTAATCGAGGTAACTTCTTGAAATTTAAATGGAAATATATAGTATTTTAGTTTTATAAGTAGCGTCCCAGGTAAATATTACCAAAAAGTAAGATTTGGTACCATGGTTTCGAAGGTGCTAATGGAATTCCTTATTCCTTAAATATACAAGTTTGGGGATTTCGGCGTTGTTTTAAGAACCGAAAGCATATGCTGCAATGCAAATTATATATTGATCATCATCATCACAACTATTATAGCTTTATTCATCGACCCATCATTATTCAAGATAATTAGTCCGTCGCTTGTCGAGCGATTTGTCAGTTCTAAGGCGCGCTACACATCTTAGCCACCAACACCGCTGACATTTGTCGGCGGGCTAGGTTGTTGGATTAACTTACAGGACAAGTGTCGGCGGCACAACTGGCGGCTTAGGTGTGCAGTAGAGCGTTCTACAAGAAGTAACACAATACGTAGAACGAACAAAAGAATAAAGTAATAACTGATTTTTATTCAATATATTTGCCGTAGGACAGCCATGCATCGGCAGGAATGAGCGAGCTTGAATAGAGTAATACAACGACCTCACAGAAAACTGGCGTGAAACGGCGATGTGTTGTGTTTCGTCCAGTGAGGGAGTTTTCCGGTAGCCCAACTTCCCTCATCTCCCTGTCCCTATTCCCTCATAAAAAGCCGACAACGCACTTGCGACTCTTTGGATGTTATGAGTGCCCATGGGCGACGGCGGTTGCTTTCCATCAGGTAACCCGTCTGCTCGCTCGTCCCTTAAGTAACATCAAAAAATCCATTATCCGGCATGCCTAGTGGTTCACTTTAGGCTATAAAATATAATTTTTGATAACTATAAAAAATGAAATTATAATTATTTTGAGGAAAAAATAATAACCGACTTCCAGGGTAAATACAAAAATAATGAATGAGAAACTAAAAAGTATTTTTTTTAATAGTGCCTGTTTTAAGCCTATACAATCATATACAATCTTCATAATTTTGAAGTCGGTACCAGACAAAAAAGTATTTATGTAAGCTGGTACAGAGTGCGAAAATGTTACTCACAAACTTTCTCATTTATAATATTAGTATGATAATATTATTATGATATTATCATTTTAACGTCGATGTTTCCCTTTATAGCAAAAAGTAGGTGCTACATTTAAAAAAAAACCTTAAAAAAAGTTTAATCTAATAATCCATATTTTATGGAACAAATTAATTTTGAATATTTAAAATTTGCTATCGTGCTCAGTTTTTGTGGGATTACTAAACATCTAGTTTAAATATTGCTTTACATGTGAAAAGTAATTGCAGAATTTCTGGTAATTTTGTTAACGAGACATAATGGGTGTATGCTTAATGAGATTTTAATAACGAAATTATTTTTGTAGGCTCACAAAATTGCGTGGGAACGGTTTCGGGTCTACTTTGCATATTGTAAACCATACAATTTTGTTGCTGATCATAAGCATTAGACAGCATCATCACTGACTAAAAAAACATCGCTATAAATTAACTTTATAATATTTATAAAATTACCTAAATTGATAAATATTATGAATAAATTCCGCACGGTCACCATTCACAATGTGGACAGACCCTCGGGGAAATTGATTCATTGAACAACTTAATTCTTAATTCTGATTCTCAATTAAGATTTAAATTAAAACTTAAATCTTAATTGTCATACTGTTGTGTTTTCATAGTAGTGTGACGTCATTCGCGGCCAACTCGATTTATGAAAAATATTCTAGAATAAAACAAAAGAACGCGTAGAACAGGCGAGGCGCTAGAGGACACGTTTTTCAATGATTATAAATTGTAATATACGAAAGATGTTATACGGCGAAACGTTACACTGTTGTAATCTTCATTTTAATTCAAAAACACTAAGCACATTCACAGCAATTTCTGTGTAGAGCATTTTTTATAATTATTCTTTCATATTAGTTTTATAATACTTGACACAATTAAGACAAAACTTGGTATAAAGATTTTGAAAAACCGAAAAGCATATAGGGATAGTTTTGTTGCGGAAAATGTGAGGTTGATTAAAACATTTTCACACACCAAAGAAGCGAGCGTCAATTGCCATGAATAAACTTATTATTATATAGATCAAGTTTGAAATTTTTTGAACCACGGGAAAAGTCTATCAATCTAACTCGACGTCTATTGCTCCTATTATACTAGCTGTGCCCCGCAGTGCTACCCGCGTAAAAAGTAGCATAATATGTAATTATCCAAAAAATCAGCTAGCTCCATGGCGAATTTGATTAAAATCGGTCCAGCAAGCGTGAAGAAGTAACAAACATACACACAAAGTCACACAACTTCTCATTTATAATATAAGCAAGTCGGATTGACACTGTCGTGATGTTGGTGAAATTGGCCATCGAAAAGCCAACAGATCTTATAAAAAATACATTCGTCCGGTAAGTAATTTTAAGTTTCGAAGTGTTCGAAGTATTTCGAAGTGTTTTCTATGGACGCTTCACACCACGTCAATCTAGCCTAGTGCTAAGTACCTGAAAGATTTGTGTTACAGGTACCACACAACGGAAATATATTTAATACTTCTACACTATATATTTAAGATTTTTATTATATAATACACATATTTAATATACATCCATGACCCAGGAATATTGGAAAAAAATTTTTGTTCTGTCGGCAGGATTCGAACCCGTGAGCTACCAAAGCGCTAAACCACGGCGCCACAGAGGTCGTCATAAGTGCATCAAGGTTGCAACGAAAATTAACTAGGCGCATAAATAAATAGAACCTATAATATGTTTCAGCGAAAACATAATATACAAGTATATCGCCGCACGATACGAAGCAATTGGGCATGAAATCAGTTACGTTTTTTTACTTAATTAATAACAAAACAGGATATACCTGGTGAGGAAATCAGGTTGAGGCGTAAGAGCTATTAACGATAGCAAGGGTTTCAAAATGTATAATTAAAAAGCGTCTATTGCTACTACCAACTCAATGTGTTTAGTCTTTGCGATGTGGAAGATGGAGGAGTGTTGAAAAAAAGTGATATCAAGAATTCATTTGCTGTTTATCCAAGATTTAGTTATTTACAGGAAGTGAACGCCCAGAAGTGCTAATAAAAAAGGTGTTGATAGCATAAGATTGTCTTAAGTGCAATCAATGTGAATAATACTGTAGTGTAGTGTGTAGTATTTTAATGACAGATATTTATTCTGTCATCACAATAAAAAACAAAGATAACAATAATTAGTTATATATAAGATAATTATAATTAGTAAAAAAGAATCTTTCTTAAAATGTCACTAATACATAGCACGATAATATTTAGTGCCGCAAAATAATAATATAACCGTTTACTAACATTATGACTTCATTTTATGTGCATTATATTATTAAGTACTTATTAATTAATATTATGTCACATTGATAGACATTGCAATGTCTAATCGCATATGTGCACAAGTAAAATAAGCGACGAAGGTAGTGAAATATAAATTGTAAAAAACTCGGTCTGCAAATTTTTTCTGTGCCTTATATATGTCACCGAAAAATAACAAGATCCGTAAATTTATTATTTTACTATGAAATTTAAAAACTTTCGAAGAAAACGGGATTTATATTGTATTATTTTACGTCCTCATTATCGTGAATTCATCATTTTCCGACGTCACACGATAAATTTATTAACTAACGGATATCATTATACATCTTTTAAATATACGCATCCTTGAAAAACGTAAAATAATACACTGCTTTCTGATCGGTCAATGTTCAAAGTACAATCAGATTTGACAACTATAAATTGGAAGAGGCAATGCCTGGTTCTTCTCTGGCACAAATGTAGTGAATTGAGTTTGTTATTACCAGTTTATTTAATTATTATATCATTTCATATTATTTTATTTCGCAAACAATGGCGGCCGCGAGGAAGGAGAAGTGACACGTTGCAGTCAACCAATCAGATCGCGCGTGGTGTTTAGTTATGGCATACTTATTATTTTACGAGCGGGTTACCAAGTTTATCAATTTACGAAAATGTAGGCGTAAAATAATACAATTTATCTCCCATTTAGAATCCAACGAGAGTTTATAAGATTCCTAGTTAATTGATTAACTTACTGACCTTATTATTTTCTGCTGACATATATAAGAGGAGAATGCTCTTATATATAAGACAGAGGAAAGTTACAGACCGTATTTTTTTAACAATGTAACGTATATCAATAGGGGATAGAAAACATGGGGCCGTGACGAGACTCGCAGTACCAACGTAGTACGTGTTTCGTGCTGTGAAAATGGAGCGAGTGACTTTTACTTTAAACGGAGTAAAACATTCAGGTGAATATCATGTTAACTTGTATATAAAGATGATATTTTATTCAATAAAAATTAATTGTTATTGCCTCCAAGCACTTGTAAGAATAGAAAGTTCGAAAAAGTAAAAAGTGCAGTGCTTTCACGTTCCTAGTACTTAAAAAGTTTAAGTCAAGCGTGTGATATGAATTTTCTGGTCTAAGTCAATTTGTGTCAATGCACGGCTCTCTTATTATAAAAGTGCCTGTAACATTTTTTAGTCGGGAATGAAGTATCTTCAACCACAACTCTTTTGGACTATATACGAAAGGTTGCAAACTTACGTGGTACAAAGTACATGTGCCAAGAAGCCGGATGTGGAGCCTGTATAGTGAGCTACTCCAGACCATCAGATGATGCAGCTTTCGGAAGACATATTGTACAAGGAGTAAATTCTGTAAGTCTCGATTAATTTTTTTTCTCGATTAATTATTTGATACTCTGACGAAATGGTAGCATCATCATCATTCATCTTCCATTAAGTTCCTTAAATTTTCTTAATATTTTTAGTGTATGGTATCAATAACTTCCTGCCAAGACTGGGAGATCTGTACAATAGAAGGTATTGGTAACAGATTACAGGGCTATCACCCACTACAGGTTACCCTCGCCAAAAACAACGGTACGCAATGTGGCTACTGCAGTCCTGGTTGGGTTATGGCCATGTACAGGTAATTATAATTGAATAACAGGAATAGTATAATATATTTTATATTATACTATTTCTGTTCCAAAAAACAAATTACCCAACAGCTTATTGAAAACCAAACCTCGAACGATGCTGGAAGTTGAAAAAGACCTAGCTAGTAACACCTGTAGATGTACAGGTTACAGACCTATTTTAGAGGCATTTAAGAAATTTGCCTCCGATGCTCCACCTAACGCGCTAATTGATATAGAAGATTTAAGAATTTGTCATAAAGTTAACAAGGTTAAAACAAGTGAAAGTAAAAATAACAACGCTGAAGATTGGTATGTTGTATCTGTAAATGAAGTACCAAGTAAAATGATACGTTTGATACTACAAGATCATAGAATTTGGTATAGAGTGGAAATGGTAAACGACATTTTCAATATATTTTTGACGGAAGGTACTGGCTCTTATATGTTGATTAATGGAAATACTGGAAAAGGTAAGATTATTTTTCGAACAGATTTTTCTAAATGATTCTAATTCTAATTCTATAATATGCAGTGATATAAATAACTCTAAATTGGTCGTAGCTTGATATTATGTACTCTATAGCCTTCCTCGATAAATAGACTAACCAACACAAAAATATTTAATTAAACCTGGTCAGTAGTTCCTAAGATTAGCGCGTTCAATTAAACAAACAAACTCTTTAGCTTTATATTATTACATAAAGTAGGGATTTTAAGTGATAATAAAGGGAATTTTAAATCTTTTCAGGGGTGGTGCCAATTCTTGAGTATCCAAGATTACTCATAGACATATCTTGTGTATGGGAACTTAAAGGTCATTATATAGACCAAAACCTAGTAATAGGTGCTGGTACAACACTCACCAAGGTGATGGAAATTTTTGAAGATATCAGCGAAGATGAATATTTTGCGTACTTGAAAGTGCTGAACGCACATTTGGATGAAGTTGCTCATATACCTGTTAAAAACGTAAATACCAGAATATTACGAGTCACTTATTGAACATCATGAATTCTATAGTCTATTAATTATTTATGTATTACTTCGAAGTAAAAATATTAAATGCTTCCTGAATATTTTCAGATTGGAACATTAGCTGGCAATTTGATGGTAAAACACCACCATCCTGAGTTTCAGTCCGATATATTTTTACTATTGACAACTGTAGGAGCAGAATTAACTATACGTGAGTAATAAATATATGTCGACGGCAGAAAGTAGAAGTGGCGTATCTCAAAAATTTCAATTTCACACCTAAGCCAAAAATGATGCTTAAATTATTAAGTCTTTCTTAAGTTGAAATTTTAAACATATCTGATATTGGATTATATGACAAGCATGTTCAAAATTTAAATTTTCTACCTTTATTAATAATTATACATTTTTTAAATAATTTTTTGTGTCCTAAAGTAAATTTGTCTTTTTAAGATACACCACTTCCGCTTTCTGGCGTCGATGTGCCTATAAACTAAACGCTAAATATAATATTTATGTAAAATTGTCTGTGAATAAATCCGTTTTTGGCTTCAGTGTATGCACCCGGACTTGCTGAAGTGGTACCTATGCATCAGTTTCTAAAGATGGATATGACAGGCAAAATATTATTGAACGTCCTGTTCCCACCACTAAATAATCAATATAAAATTTGGTCACATAAGGTACAATTTTTTAATTAAAATAAAATTCATGACGTGATTAATATTTTATTTTTGTACAATTATGCTTGCTGAGTTTCAGATAATGCCTCGATCACAAAACTCACACGCATATGTAAACTGTGGATTTTTGTATAAGCTTGATAGAGTCACAAATGTAGTGTTAGAATGTCGAGTTGCCTACGGTGGTATATCTCCTAAATTCACCAGAGCTGTCAGAACTGAAAGTTTCATTATTGGGCGGCAACTCTTTAACAATGAAACGTTACAAGGAGCGTTATCTGTCTTGGACCAAGAACTAAGCCTCTTTGTTATTCCAATGCCACCAAATCCGTCTGTCGAATATCGAAAAGATGTTGCTTTGGCACTATTTTATAAAGTGAGTTTAATTAATTAAAGCCTAAAATATTTTTTCTGAAATATACATTTTAATGTATTTTATTTCATACAAGGGTATTCTAGCATTAGCTCCAAAAAATGTAATCAGTCCTTATTACGCATCTGGAGCGACAAAAATACACCAATCGAGACCAGTCTCAAAGGCACAGCAAGATTTTGATACCGACCCAGCGACATATCCTTTGAATAAACCAATACCTAAACTTGAAGGGGTGGTATGTAAAAAAATCTAATGGAAATAAGTTTTAACATTAATCAGCGATTCTAATAATATATTTTTAATCAGCTTCAGTGTGCTGGTGAAGCGCATTATACTGATGACGTACCTACATTGCCTAGAGAAGTATATGCATGTTTTGTGTTAACCACAGTCCCATCGGGAAAAATTGTCACTATAGACCCTAGTAAAGCATTGGTATGGAATAAAAATATTACTATATTAATTTAAAACGTCAATAATTTATATTATAAAATGAAACGAAATTAAGTTTATAAATATTTCACAAAAATACATTTATTTTTAGGGAAGACCAGGAGTGATTGCCTTTTACACTGCAACTGACATACCTGGGATTAACAGTTTTATTCCTATTGATCTAAAATACATTGTGCTGGTACAAAAGGACGAAGAACTTTTTTGTGATGGAAATGTTAAATATTTCAACCAACCTTTGGGTATCATTGTCGCAGAAACGGAAAAGTTGGCTGAAATTGCCTCTAAGCTAGTACACGTTACTTACACCGATGTTAGAGAACCCATACTAGATATAAAGGATGCCAAGAGAGATCCTTCGAGAAATACTTTGACTTTAAATATACCAGCTGCCAAAGTGGGTCCAAATGTTAATCGCATTATAGCTGGTGAGAGAACGATATACGCCCAATACCATTTTTGTATGGAAACATTGACTTGTGTTTCTTATCCTACAGAGGAAGGACTTAAAGTATACCCTACTTCCCAATGGATAGATGGTATTCAAGCCATGACATCAAGAGCATTAAAAATTGATTCCAGCAGGTAAACATAAAATTGTTTATATTTTACATACAAAAATAATGAACTTTCTACTTTTAATTTATGATAATTGTCATCTCAAGTAGATAATACGGATGCCAGCTTCGGCACCAAAGGGCCGGCTCGACCGGAGTGATACCTCGGCCTCACAAAAACCTGGCGTGAAACGGTGTTGTGCTGTGTTTCGTTTAGTGAGTGAGTTTACTGGTAGTTCAACTTGCCTAATCCACTGTCCCTATTCCCATTCCCTGTTCCCTCATAAAGGCCGGTGACTCTCCGGATGTCGCGAGTGTCCTTGGGCGACGGCAGTTGCTTTCCATCAGGTTACCCTTGGCTACTCGCTTGCCCCCTATTTCATATATCATATTTATATTATATTAATATCATACGAGTATATTATAATATCATAAAAAATTGAATGTAAAAAAAATCATAAGAGAGACTTCCAAGAAAATTCATACTTTACTAGGATAGATGTGAGTGTCCGAAGGCTGGGAGGTGCTTACGGTTTGAAAATTACTCGTCCAACACAACAGGCCGTGGCGTGCAATCTCGTCGTGCAGAAGCTTAACAGGCCTTGCAGATTCATTCAGTCTTTTAGAACAAACATGAGAGCTGTTGGTAAAAGACTGCCTAATTCAGTTGACTTTAAGGTGAATTACAGTGTAGAGTTTTTTTTTTTGCAAACAGATTGTTATTTTTGACTAGATAACTATTATTATAATATTATGATATATTTTCTGCAATTATGTTATTGTACATTTTATTTAATCATGTTTTACGTTTCAATCTTTTTTACACCAAAATACTTGAAATTAGGTTCGTTCAAACTACATGAAATCGTAGTAAGGATATTCTGTTATTCGAATTCACAAATTAACACTGTTATCTTGATATTCTTGAATATTTATTTGGCGGCTGCAAGTTTTTTTTAAATATATTTTTTTAAATATTCAGGTAGCTGTCAGTAATGAGGGAGTTATTCAATATATCAAGTATTCAATTTACTCCGACAATGGCTATATTTACAATGAAAACTTCACTCCGTTGGGAATGGACGCGTACTACAATTGCTACGATAGAGGGCCTTGGGACTTTAGTTCTTACAATACAGTTACAGATACAGCCTCTAATACTTGGTGTCGCTCTCCTGGTTGGTATAACTTTATTCATATTACTTTGATTATAGTTTTAATTTATTACTCTTAAAGCTTTTTCACTTTTTTATCTTATATTTATAAAAATATAAATAAAAAGGTCTGTATATAAATAAAATTTTACACGTAGATCTTTATTTGAAATGCTCACAATTATTCCAGGCGTCTTAGAAAATATAACAACTACTGAAACGATTATGGAACAAATATCATACGAATTAGGATTGGATCCATTGAACGTACGACTCGCAAACTTAGATAGAGTAAAACATGGCACTATCCAAGAAATGACGGACTTCATAATTGCTAGAGCAAATTATAAAGAAAGACGAAACAACGTTAACAAGTTTAATAAAGAAAATCGATGGAAAAAACGAGGATTAAGGTTCACTTTTCTCAAATGGTCTCCATTTGGATTCCAGTACTACGACGTTAACTTGAGTGTATTTCATGATGATGGAACAGTAATTATATCGCACGGCGGGGTGGAAATGGGACAGGGCGTAAATACAAAAGCAGTTCAAATATGCGCTTACTATTTGAAAATTCCAGTTGAAAAAATTCAAATTAAACCAAACGATACATCAACGACACCAAATGGTTTTGCAACTGGAGGGAGTCTCACATCTCAGAATATAGGAATAGGAGTACAAAAATGTTGTGAGAAACTATTACAAATACTGGCTCCAGTGAGAGAAGAGTTAGGAAATCCTACTTGGGAAGAACTTATACACGCTGCCTTTAAGGCTGATTTAGATTTACAAACACATGCCCTTGTCAATGCTAGCGATCAAGAATATGCTGATGCGTATGGAGTAACATTATCTGAAGTGGAAATTGACGTTTTGACCGGTGAACATGAAATCATAAGAGTTGATTTAATTGAGGACACTGGACGAAGCATAAATCCTGATATTGATATTGGGCAGGTAAGTTTTTTTTCAGACAGAATTTTAAGTTAAATATATATTATAAAAAAATTAAATATATATTATAGGTTGAAGGAGCATTCATAATGGGAGTTGGCTACTGGACGTGCGAGGAAATAGTCTATGATCGCCTAACTGGAGAGGTTCTCACTGACCGTACATGGGACTATCATGTTCCACAAGCAAGAGACATCCCGCAGGACTTTAGAGTGTATTTCCGAAAGGGATCAGTTGGTCCACCAAAGGCACTCGGAGCTAAAGGTTTTTTTATTTCAGTACTAGCTTTTTCCCGCGGCTTCGCTCGCATTAAGAAGTATTTTCATACAAACTTTCAACTCCTATTTTACCTTCTGGAAGTAAAATTTCATAAAACACCGATTTATTTATTTTGAATCAGCAGCTCAGAAACAAAATCTTACAAAACTTTGTAGAAAAAATTAAAGAATGTTTAACCCTCATTTAACCCAGGGGTAGAATCTCAAGAAATGCTCAAACACGTATCTATTTATTTTGAATCAGTAGCTCAGAAATAAAATTTAATGTCTTGAACTGAACAAATGACGAACTTTCATACAAACTTTCAACTTCTATTTCACTCCCTTAGGGGTAGAATTTTTAAAAATTCATTTGTTAGCAAGTGTCTACGCAATAGTTTTATTGCTTTTAATCCTACTCACCAAATTTCATGGCTGTCGCTTTAACGGTTTTTGCTCGGCGATCACTCAGTCACTCAGGACTTGTTATTTTATATATTAATATAGATAGACATAGTTTAGCTTGAGAGTGGTTCATGGCTTATCTTCTGATACTATTTGTTTCATTTTTAGTCGTTGGTGAGCCAGCTACATGTATGGGGGTAGGGGTTGCTTTAGCTTTGAGAGAAGCTATCACAGCATCAAGAACTGACTCTGGAATATCAAGTAGAGTTTGGTATGATATTGGTATGTTTTTTTTCTTTCTTCAATAATAGCTTTATTGTCTCTAATAAATACAATTTAAAATAGGAGCGTAAAAAATAATGTAGAACAAGTTTCACAAGATGGAGTGCGCGAGCCCTGCACTAAGAAAGTAAGAATACTTGTGTTAAATGAATCATTTTGCGTACATACAATTGAGATAGGTAAAAGTTGATACGTAGCAGATAATCAGGTTTTCATCAAACATTCTTTTAAACTAGATCGCAATTAGTTAATACGTATGTGTATGCGTATCTGCGTGTGGGTGTGTCTTTACTTCTTTTGGTCAAGGTAGAGGTCATTAATTTTCTGGTTTAATTACCGTTATCAACTAGAGTGACCAAAAGCACTATATAAATAAATGTTGGTAACGTAACGTGACTTTTACGTATTTTCAGATGGTCCTTATACCGTGGAGAAAATATGTTTGGGCTGTGCCACGAAGAAAGAACAATTTAAATTATACTGAAACAATATGTTACATGAATAAACATATTTGAAGACGTGAGAAAATTTTACAAAGTTCCTGTAAATGCTAAATTTTTCCCATAAAATTTTGTTAAATCTTGTAATTTTGCGATTTCATTATCTAGCATGTCTATCTAGCTTCCGGTCCTAAAGCATCCGTTCATGCAAAAATCCGACAGTTTTTGAAAATGTTAGTTACCTGCTTCTTTCACTCATTTAGTCATCTGTGTTTTATTTTGCTCAATTCTCTTACCTCCTTCTAAAATTTTTAAATGTCATCGTTTAACCAGCTAAATTTCCAAAAACTGAAAACCCGATTGTAGGAATCGTTGTAATTTAAAGAATGCAATGTTTGAATTTGGCGCCATAATTCACCATTTTGTTTTTTATTTAATTTCGAACGAATCGAACCACACCTCTCACGCCAGAATCCATCAAGCCGTTTAGGCTGCAGTGCGTGCCAAACAATTACGCATCCATACTTACTCTTGAAAAACATCACCTTCCTGGGGGACTATTATGACCATTACAAACCTGCATGGTTCCAGGCAATTCAATATACGGCCAACAATTCCCTTGTTCCTATAACAAAGTCTTTTTAGGATAATAACTGCATTAATACTAGTTTAAATGGATTTTAAACATGTTGGTGACATTAGGGAACGTCAAACTTCACGTATTAAGTGTCACGTGACTGCTGACTGGCTGAAACTTGGCTGGGAATAAGAGGTCATAATAACTGCCCTGTTACCCTAAACAAAAATTGAAAATCCAAAAGTTGGTTGCAGTGACAACCCTAACGAAAAGCTGTTCCTACTCAGAGTTTCAGCTTCTCGTCCAGGTATAAATCGGATACTGTGGTCGACGCTCACAGTATACCCCGACCGCGACCACCAACGTCCGGCGGCCGAGTGGAGAGGAAGTAGGTCATTGAACTCTAGATATCTTTCTCACCAACCCAAAACATCGGTAGGCCAACTCGGCATAACTTGTGCAAATAGAAGATGTGTAATGCGGGAAATTGAAAGAGATCCCGTTGGACCTGTATCATTTGGTCGAAATATGTCAATTCCATGTTAGTCGTGATCTGGCGGCTGAGTTTGACATAACCCGACCAAGTTACTTAGATCCACGATCCGTATCTATTTCAACTTTTCTGATTGTACATATTTTTTTGCACTAAATAGTTATCGTTCATGACTAAACGTGTTCCTATCCAGCCACCAGTCTTTAGTACCTGTTAGGCCTTTTGTCCACCGCACATCGACAACGAGATTATTTCAGCCCGATGAAATGCCACTGTATGACAGACTTAGTTTAATTTTGCAGAACTCACTAGACGCAATGACAAAGGCGCTAGTCCAATGTCAGTAGAAAATGAAACTTACAGCCTAGATCATAAAGTGGCATTTTATCCAAAATATTACCGTTGACGGTGACGGCGTGCGCTGGACAAACGGCCTTAGTTGTATACGCGTACACCAGCGGGGTGTTTGCAAGTTTAATAATAGAAGATTTCATGTGTTGATATCGGGTATAACGACATAGACGTCATCGTACAATATGTATCGTGCTCATTAATATTATGCGTATACGGGCGATATCCGTGGGTGCTCGCCCCTTCCGGCGTACGTACCGTGCCGTGTCACGTCACACGGTATATATGCCGCACTACAATAAACGTCACTATCTCATTCCCTCTGCTTCGCGATAAGCAGTATCTTGATACATACTTTTGTCTCTTATTAAAATGTAGAATTTATCGATATTCTTTATTAGCGCACACCTACGCCGTAACATCTACCTGCATTCCAAACAGCCCGATCCGTCCTGAGGATTGGGCTTTGAGTTTTTTATATTTAGATGGAGTTTATTGATCATAAACGAAAATAGTTTAGTCCTGATATCCTCAGTCGCGGGATCTCGCAGGAATATATCGAGCAAAGTACGTAAAACGCACGGGTGCTACTTTAATCGAAAATGCATGATTCCTGCGCATTCTCATAATTATACATTTTATCATAATTTTAATTAAAAGTACATGATTACGAACTGCGTTTATCGCGCGGGATCCGTATACTGTTCCGGGATAAAAAGTATCCTATGTCCTTCCCCGAGACTCAAAGTATTTCCACAACAATTTTTTTTGCAAAAAAGCAGCTTGAGCGTGAAGAGGTAACAGACAGACATGCTATCGAATTATAATATTAGTATGTACGGATATTTACTATAGTATTTAGGCTTTAAAGTTGAGGAAAGGAAAACACTAATATGAAAAAAAAATATTTTATCAGTTTTTTTTGCATTATATTTAACGTGTTCGATGCTGATTGTGGAATACTTTTAGAAATAGAGGGCCCTTTATGTGTAGCAGTGTCTCTATTCTGATATTCAATTTTTAAAATGTGTAAAACTAAAGATTTGACGTTTGTCCACTATCACCGTTAACCGAGAACGAGATTTTTTCGGCCCGATAGAATGCAACTTTATGATCTATAAGTTCCATTTTGCAGCGACGTTGTCATTACAGGCGTAGAGAAAAATTAAACACGTGGTCTATGTCATAAAGTAGCATTTTATCCGATCATAATAATCTCGTTTTCGGTTGACGGTGTTCGTGGACAGACTGCGAATTGGTATATACCGAGCTATATAGCTCAAAGCTAGCAAAAATATGCATATCGATTGATAGATGCTATAAATATTATACTAGATTTCATTTGTTGGGTGCGAATACTGTATCACAAAATCTTTATGCTCGGCCAACATACAAACGTATACTGGAGTCTGTATGTATACAATTGAATTCCCCGTCGTCCCCAGATAGGGCGGGCAGTCGCCGGTGCGCGCTCGGGGCGGGCGGTCGCCCTTCGTAGCGCCTCGTAGCCTCGTAGAACCGCGTAGCACCGCGAAGCGCTTCGTAGAGCCCCCGTAGCGACCTACTAGGAATGCATGTTTCCTACAAATGCTGTGATAGTACAGTTACAGCTTCGACTAAGCTCTGCGAGCTTGGTACTTTTTAACAAATTATTTTTTTCTCCCGGAACGTTCAACGAATTTTAACGTTAAATTGATGTGCATTGAAAGCAAATGTGTTAAGAGGTGATATAAAGGAATGAGTTTTCCACTCACAGAATCAACGCGAATTTAAACACCGTTGGTTTATTTCAAAACAAATTTTGTTAAGTCGCTTTTCGAAAGGCATATTGTTTATTTAACTTAGAATTTATTTTAATCTTAACGTTTTATTAATAGAACAAAGGTTGTAGAGACAGTGACGGTGTTTTCAGCTATCTATTTAGTATCATCTATAATTTTTATGAGGACAAAGAATTGTTATTAATATTTTTATATTAACTCTTTAGTATATAATAATATAAAGCTGAAGAGTTTGTTTTTCGTTTCAACATGTTAATTTCATACTTTCTAGTATTTGCCGGAAGTGAAACATTCTTTGTGTTGGTTAGACCATTTATCGAGTAAGCAACATTAATCAAATGTAGTCAAAACGGGATAATATATAAAGTTTCACGCGCATGTAGTCGCGGTCAACAGCTAGTCATTAATAATAATTAATCCGCGATCTGTCGGTCACACTATCGCCCAATGTAGCTTTTAACATAATTGACGTTTAAGTTTTGCGGTTTAAAACAGTTAAATATATTAACAACTTCGATAATTACTCATTAATTTATTTGTCGTGTAATTAAAATCCAATTACATTCATTTGTATACTACACAGTAACCCCCTCTATTCTAGTGGCTTGGAGCTTACCTCTCAACTCGGCGGTCGTGGGTCCGATCTTTGCGTTTTAATTGCTAAAAACGATGTTACTCTGACCGACAACTAATGTGTTCTATGCGTTTGATGGTTTTGCAAAATAAAACGTTCCTAGAGGTATAATTTCCTTTTTTTGGAGCATGAATGTGCAAAATTTTATCAAAATCATTACAGTAATTTTAAAAATTTTCGAGTTTCTTTTCTGTATAAACGACTTGATTTTATCCCGTTCATAGAAATAGGCCATTCATAAAATCCTATTGCGCACACCAGTAGAACGATCCGTTACGTAGTTCCAAATAAACAAACTACCTGTTTACCTGATCGAAAGCAACTGCCGTCGCCCATGGATACTCGCGACATCCGAAGAGTCGCAAGTGCGTTGTCGGCCTTTATAAGGGATAGGTGGGAATGAGAATAGGTATGACGGATTAGGGAAGTTGGGCCACCGGTCAACTCACTCACTGAACGAAACGCAGCACAACGCCGTTTCACGTCAGTTATTCACGTTTCATGTTATTAATATAGACCACTGACGTATAAGTAGATTAAGTTTACGTTGTAATAAACCTGTTAATAAACTAATACAGGCTGTCTATATAACAACAAGCTATTGTCACGTAGTTATAATGTGACGAGTATCGCCGCTGGACACGATTCGTTTAGCTGATACAAAGGCACCATAGGGGTTGTGCAGTCACGTATGGAAATTAGTCAGCTGATGGCCTAGGCCGTTGGTATATACTCCACCGAACCGCTAAGTATACTGATAATAGTACATTAAATATCATAAATCATTTCAAGACTTGATAAAAAAAATGAAATGTTGAAATTGGCAAAGTTTACGTAGTGCTTGTTGGTTGTAAGCGGTACCGGTGACATTTAATTTTCGATTTCTATATTATGGGTTGCTAAAAATGTCGTCATATTCGCGTCCGGAGATTTAGCGTGTGATGTGTGTCATAAAACTTTTTGATCGAAAGAATAACGCCCAAAAATACTTCACATCCAAACCCCCCCGCCTCTCGGCGTCACATCCGCTTCCGACCCTTTAAACGTAGTCCACCAGAAAATTGGATACACGTGATACGAGAGGTTTTTGTGGTTTATTTAGGGGTGTGATGTTTGTGAACTTCGAGAATTAATTTGTGAGGTAGGGTAATTAATTTTGGCATGCTGGTTACGCGGTTACTCCAAAACCTTTAAGCGGATAAAATTGAATCAGTGTTCATAGAATCTACAATATTAAAAATGCGAAAGTGTGTCTCTCCGTCAGTCGATCGATTTACGCTAGATTTTTGCGCTTATACCAGTGGTTTGTTTTGCTAAAATTGAATTCTATATTTTGAGTAATTTTTAGCATAACTAGGTAAAGACAAAGGGATTTCTAGTAAAGGATATACATAAATCTTTAAAGGTATCCTTTTTTTAATTTGAGTTTTAGGTACAAAATGATATATGTATTCTGTTCTTGTTTATTCCGTGTCGGAGAGTGGCGAACATACGCGGCGGGTTGACTGTCCTGGTTACGACTAATTCGTCACAAATCTCTCCACTTGTACACTCTATACCCAGCACCTGTATACTACTGCAATTTGTTCTTGATCCCTATGATATAAATTAAACATTTTCCGAAGGCGTGCTATACACCTGTTGTACCGTTTTTTGTGTGTTTGTATGTTTGTCAAAAAAAAATAGAATTCACTTATAAATTGTTTCATATTGCCTTTCATACCAAAAGAATAAATTGCCACAAAATTCCTTTTTGTGATTCGAGATGAATAATATAGAATACCAATACCAAAGCCAACAATTTAAAGAGGGCCAGTTGACGGACCTACGTCATTTGGTCGGAACATGTCAATTACATGTAAGTCGCGATCTGTCGGCTGAGTTTGACTTGACGCGACCAATTTACTTAGATCCGCATTCTAGCTCTCTATCTTCTTCCCTGATTGTACTATCATAATTTTACTAACATAAAATATGTGAATCAAATCAAAAGCATTTATTCACGTACGTCACTCTGTAACACTTATTAACGTCAAAAAATTATATAAATAACATGCTAAACATATTATATTCTTTGACATAGTTTTTTGTTAATTAAAGTTAAGAAAGTTTATTTGTTTCAATCTTTATCAATTTCGCCGAAACTGTTTTAAAATTGTACAGCACTGTGCGAAAATACACGGGTAGAAACTGTATATATATTTATAGTATCGTCATATTTTCTTTCTCCCGGGAGTTCAACTCGCATGAGCAATATCAGTTTCTTTGTCTCCGAGATCGTTTACTGCATCTCTAAACGGAAGTGTCGAGTGACCATAACTGGTGTCTGGACTAATTTCAACCAACAAAGACTTACAGTTTACATTGGTCCCAAATAAACAGTTAAATATGAGTCACTCACACTGACTCATACGCTGTAAGTGAAACAATAATAATGGAGGTTATGTTTCGTTTGACAGATACCACGACCTTACATAAACTAGCTTCGAATCATAAGATCAGGGGGGTTATTATGACCTCTTATTCCCAGCCAAGTTCCAGCCAGTCAGCCGTCACGTGACACTAAATACGTGAAGTTTGAAGTTTCCTAATGTCACCAACACGCTTAAAATCCATTCAAACTAGTATTAATTCAGTTATTATTCTAATAAGACATTGTAATACGAAAAAAGAAAACGGCAATTGTTGGCCGTATATTGAATTGCCTGGAACCATGCAGGTTTTGAAATGGTCATAATAACGCCCCAGTAGTTTCGTCGCTATGGGTCAAATCGATCCTACTTCAAATTTCGAAGCCTATGGCATGGTTGACATTGAAAAGAAAATGACTCGAAGAGTTTCCCATTGGAAAGTACCAGGACGGCAGAGTTATAAGGGAAGTAACCAGACCGACATCTCGATAGATATAGCATGCCAAGCTCCGTTACTTTAACGCCTGTGGTGTAGTGTTACCGTCGCGGACGGACAGGTCCGGCGGGTATATCAGCAGACTTGCCACGGACATGTCCGTTAATCCCCCATCCATCTCTTCCACCCTGGTACTTTAAAGAATAAAATTACTAAAATAGTGTAAAAAAAGAAGTCCGTTATTCACTCGCCGCCTTCACTTGACCGTGTTTCGGTTGACGGGCCGACGGTCTGTGATTCGCGTCGATTCGTAAATTGCGACCATTCAACTCGTCTCTTTGATGTATCGTGTTTGTCCCACGTAATTGGCTACTTGTGGATGAAATTAGCTTGTTCGTTTCTCCCTTTGATTCTGATGCTCTGGTCGTGAGGGGTGATAATCATATGATTCGTTACGGGGGTTAACGAGCATTAGGATCACCTAATGGAGATAAAACATAACTCCCATATCGGTTTCGGTGACTGTGGCCAGTTTTATAGAAACCAGGCCTGTTATGCAGGAGTAATTTTACTCAAGAGTACTCTCTCTTCCTTTACTCTCATAACACAGTGGGGCGGATGACCAAACGGGGAGCAACTACGGTCGCCCCTTGGACACTCGCAACATCTGAAGATTTCGATATTCGAGATCGATTATTTCATAGGTTCAATAGAGTTTCTGATAGGAATCTTAGAATGCCATGTGTAATAATAACACTGACGTATAAAATGTACAGCGGGTTAAGCACGTCAGTCATCGTACACAAATTTCATATCAGAATTCTCTCCTTTTTGTTTAGAAGGAGGGGTTTGTGTTAAAAATATAAACATACACATTAACATTAGAGCTATAATATAAGAATACATGTTTTTTTTTGTTTAACATTGTAATATTTTAATAAAGAGAGACGTGATCTTCGCAGTTTCTTAGAATTCTTAGAGAACAACATTTCTGAAAATTCACAGTATTTTCCGAAAAAATATTTTGAATATATAGGTAGAGTAAATTATAGCAGATATAAACGCGCCCGCCTGAAACAACAAACAATTTTATTTTATAATATATTTGTGTATTCGTTGATTTTCTATTAGACACTAAAATAAGACTTTTCTATAGAAGTAAACAGAAAGTTTTAGCTAACAAAAGAATAATAAGAATAATTAAATTACGCGAGCTAAAATTTTCAATTAATTAAATTAAATGTTAGTGCGTCTGGAAAGTTAAGACTCGGTTTTGTTGCCTTAAGCATAATGTACACCTTTATTTTATTCATTTATATTTATTATATTATACCACTTATCTGGGAAATCATTTTTATTATTGAAAATTAGAAATATACTGATAAAAATGATTAAACTTTGTATCGTATTTTTGCTCATAAATTTTAAAACTTAATCAATTCTACCTTAATATTCTGCAACATATAGTAGAGTATAGTTACAGAAATTATTTATTTAGTTACATAAATATATCCGCGTGAACCTTCATAAATTACTCCGTTTTGACAACATTTTTTGATTACCGCTCGGCTACTGTTGGTCGTAGTGTGATGTTATATATCCTATAGCCTACGTCGATAGATGGAATAACTAACAAAAATAATTTTTCAATTCCGACCAGTAGTTCCTGAGATTGGCGCGCTCAAACAGACAAACTCTTCAGCTTTATATTTTAAGTATAGAATATATATAATCCTCGAACTTGTTCCTAACGTGCTAATTATAATGATATAACATTTCATCTTTTGACGGAACTTTAATGATGAGCTATCCTCTTAATAGTTGCACAATTTAATTCTGTCGTCGAGATTAAATTAATCTGCGTCTAAACGCTCTGTGCCTTTGTGCTAACGTTCCGAGGACTCTCGGTACGATCGCGTGGTACGAGGTAACAAGCATAATAGTCGCCCCCCCTCCCTCTCCCCCCTCCTCTCCTCCCCAAATACCACCACCAGGATGTTTCCGCTGGGTCTGACGTATATACCACAAATTACTCATAGTCATTATATACCAATATATACCATAATACTTAAAGTGCTTGATAAATAGAATAATCAAATTTCATTGGCACGGATGGATGGACTCGACCGGAGAAATACAGCGACCTCACAGAAAATCGGCATGTAACATCGCTGTGTGTCGTCGAATGCGAGTTAGAGTTTAACTCGAGTCCAACTCTCTACACCTTATGCCTATTTCTCCCTCGCCCTATTCCTGTAGCCCTTCGTAGTTCCTTCATGTGACCGGCAACGCACGTGCAACTATTCTGATATTTGTAATTACAAGTGTAAGTGTTTATTGTTCTCCACTAAGGGGGGCTACCATGAGCTTTTCTAGCAGTATTACCTTCAATATTATTTTCTAATTTCGCATTAACAAATATAAACTAAAGTGTTTAAGTTTTTATTTCGGCAAAATCTTAAAGTAATACCGCTAAAAGTGGTCATGGTAGGTAGGGTCAGTACGTGTACTCTATACACGCGTGGGTCTAGGGTATAGGAGTCGTAGTGCCAGGGCACACGGGCACTTCATGAGCTAGCCGCCCTCGAAATGGATTATTTTTAAGCTAATTAAATTGTTACTTTGTCATGTAGATGCCACGTGTCGTTGACAAATTATTAAGTAGTTTAAGTGGGAGTTATTTCAGGTAGTCAGTCGATAAGCATTACATGGTAGGACTACTGTAGGTCTACCTGGATGAGTTTAAAGCTATAGTATTTGTCGATACTCGATAGCGACTGCGTGAATTTTTAGTTTTGAAAAATTTTACAGCGCCCCTAGCGGTCACTCGCGGAACTAAATTTGCCAATGTACAATCAGAGAAGTTGAAACAGACACAGATCGTAGGGTTATGTCAAACTCAGCCGACAGATTCCGACTTATATATAATTGACATATTCCGACCAAATGACGTGAATTCGTGAACTGGCTCTCATTTAATTTCCCCCAATATATTAAAAATGTACGTAGTCTATTTTTTTTTTAAATAAATATGGGGGACAGACGAGTAATTGGTTACTGATGGGAAGCAACTACCGTCGCCCATAGACACTCGCAATATGAAATACTGCTGGTGATAGTTTATTCCAGAGTTTTACTGTGCGAGGCAGAAAGTTGGTGTCGAGTATCGACAAATACTATTGCTTCAAAGTCGTGTTAGAGCTATAGATCATTATATTATGGAGTGTTGTTTCTGAGTAATCATTTCCTTGCCGCCCTATCAGTCATGTATTAAAACAATCACAGCTCACAGAAATCCCATTACGGCCCACGCTCCTCAATTGGATTATTTACTTACCAATTCGACTGTTTGGCTGAAAAATAATACGCTGATTGATGTAGTGGGGGGAGAGGGGGGAGAGGGGGAGGTGACACGTGAATCGCGATACAAATGATGTCGTTAGGCTTCCAAATAAATTATGCTATTTGTTAAGAATAGAGTTCAGGAACTAGGAAGTTGTTACTTTCGACTGCTTTGAATAAATGGATATCAGAGGATGATTTTCATCAGATTAACCGTCGTTCGTCGTTAGGCTAATACGAACACGAATGCTCGCTACCGGGTAAAAAATACCATAGTCTATTATATGTGCGCTTAATTTATTTCATATTAATTTTAATTGAAGTTTATTTTGTCATTGCTTTAGTTGGTAGTTTTATATTTAAATTAAATATTATTAAGGGCACATTCATAACAAGGAATCAAGTTTCAGTCAATTAAGAAACTTTAAAGAGTAACATTTGATACAAAATGAGATCAAATGTAAAGACTTGATGGAATGTACAAATCCAAAATATATACTTTTTATAAAAGAAAATATTTTTTGGAAAATTTTGCAAAGGTTTTTATCCATTTTAAATTTTTTATTCATTGTCACTTTACATGCCCGTGGCGTCCTAGTCCATGGCGCTAACTGCCACCCACGCTGGAATAAATGTCTCGTTTCCATGTAGAAAGCTTATAGGTACTCAAAACAGCAAGTTACTAGATTATGCAGAAAAAAACAGGAGTATTTTTAATACTCATGTGGTATTTTTTACCCGGTAGCGACGAACGCCGGGTTAAACAACGATTCGAATCAAAAGATTCGAATACCATTTGATATATGAGGTAATTTGTGGAGTGACAATAATAATTATTATTGAGTCTCAAAAGTCACTGGCAAAAGCCCCCAGTCAACGCGTTTTCTTTATTCCTACTTTATGCCATACATGTTGATCGGTCATTATATAGAAATATGTTGGCTGGGAATGCAGAAAACATGTTGGCTAGGAACACGGGAGTAACTGAACATAAACAGCTGGAGTTTTTCAACCTGTTCGGTCGAGTTCGTCGTCACACATTTCACAAATAGCTCGCGGAAGTACAAATACTCCGACGACGTCACTCGTCGATGTGACGTCTTTGTCGTTTTCATTTTTATGATATTTAGGGGGTAAGCGAGCAGACGGGTTACCTGATGGAAAGCAACTGCCGTCGCCCATGGACACTAGTAACATCCTTTAAGAGGGAATAGGGAATGGGAATAGGGATAGACAATTAAGGAAGGCCCATTCGCGTCGAAGCATGGCTATTATGTACTTGAGATCGGAAAACGCCTCATTGTTACACGCCTCCACCGGGGTTCGAACCTGCACCCTCTCAAGTGCGAACTAAAAGTCTTACTCTATAATATAACATTGAACACCCTTTTAACCATAGTATTACAGAACCTATATAAATTTTATTCTGATTCAACTTGAGAGTCGTGCTCGCGGATGTCAGTCCTCTGGATTTCAATCAATTTCGGCGGAGGGAATTGAGAGTAATCTTATACCGGACTCGTTTACGTACATCTACGTCTAGGGAGGGATTCGAATCGTTCTATTTGTCCGCGGAGCGCCGTTGTCCCTAAAGTTGCCGATTCTATATGTCCCTCTTTGACAGCAAAAACTATACTTTAATTATCTGAACTAGGTGATGTCCGCAACTACGCCAAAGTCGCCGCGCCGGAACCGTACACCTTCCGGGATAAAAGGTATCCTTTGTCCTTCCCCGTGACTCAAAGCATTTCCCTATCAAAATTCAGCGAAATCGGTACGGCGGTTTGGGCGTGAAGAGGTAACAGACAGACACACTTTTGCATTTATAATATTAGTATGGAAGTATGGATATGGTTATGGATTCACGTTACTGCTGTAAATTATCAAATGAGGTTTTAAACTAAATTGAACATCTCGACACAATACAACACTGCTTGTAAATTTTTTTTGTATTCATGCGGCATTCAATCGAATTTAGTAGCGTTATAGCCGCCCACACTCGACTTCGCTAACATTTATATCAAAATGAGTCGAAACAGAGTATATGTCGGCAAAAGCCGATTTAACTGTATTGAGGTGGTAATTATAAACGGAATTCGCGAGATTATAATGTCAACAGCCCGACGACCCCAGACGAAAATACTTATACTGCTTCAGGGCACGCGGACCTTGGGAAGTTCACAACATGAAGTTTTACTGTTTGACAAACTAACTGATAACCATAATTGCGATATTATAAGATATAAGATTGCTGACTTGAGCATTCTGACCCTACAATCGAGGTTCATACCAGCTTTAATAGAGAGACCAGATGTAGCCTAACGTAGGCTACATCTGGTCTCTCCTTTTAATCATCCTTTTAACGGAATCAAGACGATTTTTTAAGTCATAAGGGGTTAAATTTTACCATTTATAATATTAGTATGGACTATGGATGCAAGTCTACCGTTGCGCATGCCGAGGCTGCTTAGTGAAGTGGTATTTTTCAGTAAATAAATTGAGTTTGTCCGAAGTTAACTTTAAATAAATCAAAGTAATTTGTATAGTACCAGGCTCGCATTGTACGCGTGGAGTAAACTCGTCGCGTGATCGGAAGGAAAAGGCCACTCCGCTGATATAAGGCTTCAATTAGGGGGTGGTGATGTGACGTCACGCCGTGCTGTGAGGTAGCTCCACACCACACGTGCGGCGGTCAGTCGTGCGCCGACCACGACGGAGAGCGGACGTGCCGCGATGTGTATTAGGTAGTGCGGTGTTATGGTGACGATGGGGATTATCATAGGGACGTGCGTGCCCGACTCGGAGCCCGACACAGTGGCTTATGGTGCTCAGGTGCTGCGCCCCCCGAGGAGGATCATCTATGGTAAATATGATCTATGGCTATCGTGTATATTGTATATTGTGGCTAATGTCTTAGACATTTTACGACAGGAGATTAGTTAAGGAAATCTAGTCTTTTTAATATAAAAAGAAGGTTACGTTACGAAAGTTTGTTTTGTTCCCATTTTATTTTCTAATAAATTGTTGAGACACTGAATTCTCCTCATAGGAAGGAATTTTTAATAGGATGAGCAACATTAATATTATATTGCATACTTCATACGTATTTAAATACTATACTTAATTATATATCTACAACGAGGGCGCGCTCTCGAGTTTTTCTGAACAAACAGTTTGACCTCTAACGTAGTAATTAAATACGTGATATTATTTTCTATCGTCAAATGTTAATGGCATTTAATACGTAATATCATAGTTATATCTGTTGATGTTGTAAGCCCGACTCCAGCCCAAATCTAAAACAATTTTAATATACACGGCAAAACACATCAAAGTATTGTAGTGCTTTAATTGTGGTGTGTGGGAGTTCCGTATAGAGTTGGATGTGAAAGTAGCCGCGCGAAAAGATAACTTTTGATTTTCAAATGAGCGAAGTCATGACGAAGGCCTTCCCCATACAAATCACAAAAATTAACAATTTAAGGAAATTCCACGCAAATTTCATTAACCGTTAAATTCTCTCCCATGTAACATCAAGTTTTATAACGTAGCAGGCTAGAGACTGTTTCCAACGGTTTTCGTTTTAATTAAATTTTTTATTTCTATAGAAAAACGAAAATTTCTTAGAACTGTTAATCTATTAATACTATGAAGTCGAAAGCTTGTAACAGTACGTAGTTGTAAGCAAGTATATTATAGAGTATAGACTCACTATGTTCGAGTACACAGCAGAGTGACCGAGTGTGACGTCAAGTTGCTGGTAGGTACTGGCTGGTAGAATGTGGCGTGGCACCTTATAGGGCGGGGAAGCCTTCGACTAATGAGCCATTCAGTCGCTACCAGCGTACGTAAACAAGTCTCCTTTGTTTTAAAATAAGATATTTATAATGTGCATCGGATTAAATAAATTGGATTATATACTATGTTGTCATGCTGGATAATTTGTGAATCTAAACCATCCTCGGACCCCTGAACACACATAATAATTATGAAAATCTATCCAGTCGTTTGGGAGGAGTTTAGTAACGATCACACGCACACAAAAATTATTTATTAAGATTTTTGTTTAACTTATTTTTGAAGCAAACTAGACCTTTTAAATCCTTCGCAGAAAATATCTTTAGTTATATTTTCTGCGAAGGATT